>JAODUO010008921.1:0-28874 GCA_025642075.2 Ridgeia piscesae
AAATTTAAAAATTTGGCCTTTCCTTTTGATTATGATAAAATCAACTGCATTGAACTGGACATTTTCACTATTTATTATTGAAAAGGAAGAAAACCAAAAAAAAAAAAAAGGTTAGAGTCCCTTAGATTGGCAACAGGGGAAAGAAAAACACAAAAAAAGCCAAAAAGGAAATTTATTCAAAATAAAATGGGTCCCAGTACTTTATTTGTACCCCAAAAGGGGGAAATTTTCCGTACTCGTCCAGTAAAACCCCAAAGTAACAAAAATTTATTTTCACGATTACATGTTGTCAAAAAGAAAGTATATTAGAAGATAAAATGGAATATTAGAAGTAACAAAATAAATGTAATTTTTAATTAAGTTTTTTTATTTTTTGTTTGGTTTTTCTTTAAAAAATTTTTCCCAATTTTCCCCCCAAAAAAATCCCCTTACCTTGCTTAGTAAATAAAGTTTTTGGAAGCCCCCGGGGCCGGGAGAAAAACCCCCCCCTAATATGTTGTTTTGTAATTTTTTTTCATTGCCCCACCTTTTCGTTTTTTTTTTCATATGGGTGAATCGGCAAAAATCCAGAACCCTGATTTCTGGGTACCCCAAACAAACCAATTTTCTTTTTTTTTAAAACAAAAACCCCAAATTCTTTTTAAGGCCAAAGGGGGGGAAAATTTGAAAACCCCAGGGCCGGCGGTGACGCAAAACCAAAACCTTCCAACACGAAGATTATTGATAATTACAGGTGAAATTATGTCGTTTTTTTAAGGCATAGAGAATTTTAATTGGTTAAAAGGGAATTTAAAAACCAAAGAACCCCAAGTTATCCAAAAATTATATATTTATAAATTTATAATGTACATGCGCAGACGTTTAAAAAAAAATTTACGGTAGAATCACAGCTTGGATGACAACCATGTACCTATTAATTTCACAGTACTGTAAATGTTTTTATGGAATTGCATTTGAAATCGATTAAGCCTATTTATGGTGTACAGTATTTTGTATTATACCAAGTACCCCCTTGGGGTATGTAAATTAATGAAATTTAAATTTTACCAAAAGAAAATAATTTTTTCCCGAATATTGAAATTTTACTTTTTGGGGGTTTAATTTAAAAAATATTAATTAAATTTTGTAAAATTTAAAGGTGGAAACCAGATAATTTTTTTTTTGATAAAATTTCAACCAAGGCCAAATTTCCCCTTTTGCAGAAGAATTTTTTTCTGAATTTATTTTTTTTAGAAGTTAAGATTTTTTTTGTACCAAAAATTATATTATATATTATGATTTTTGGGGGTTTTAAAAACTAAAAAATTATTGTACCCTTTAAAAGGCCGTCCGGTTTTAATTAAATTTTTTAAAGGCCGAAAAAGATTTTCTTTTACATTTGGAAGCAAAAAAAATTAACGTTTGGCTTTTTTCCTAAAACCCCCAAGGATCCATTTGGGGGCCCCCAAAAAAGGCGGGCTGCGGCAAACACTCAGCAGGAAAATCGAGATGGAGACTTTTAAAACTTGTATATAATAAATGTGTTACATTAAATTCATTTCTGTAATTACTATATGTTTGGACATTTGTTTGTTACACCAATTGTGTCATGTCATGATTATTGTATATTAAAAAACGGGCCAACTGGGCAATGGATAACCCAAGGGGGCCCCAGTGGTTATATAACCCAACGTTGGCCCAACAGGGCCAAAGGTGGGACTCCAAAAAGATGTTGGCCCAACTTGGGAAAACCGTTTTGGGGCCCCAAACCCAAGTTGGGCCCAAAATCCCTAACCCAACGTTGGCCCAAATTGACCAACGGGCCCCCATTGAAACGTTGGCCCAAAACCAATTGGCGGGGGAAATTTGGGGCCCCGAGGGGAACGAGAAAATGACGGGGCCCAACGTACGTTCCAACGTTGGCCCAACGTAAAATGCCCTTGGAAAGTGGGCTCAGGGGAAAAACAGGACCGCTAAAGAATTGTAAATTACATTTACATATTTATTTTTCATTATCGGCCATAAATTTTGGGGCAGTTTTTAAAAAATTTCGATATGCAAATTTTTTTTAGTTTAGTGCATTTTGTTGTGCTAAGTAGAAATGATTCGGATGTTGGGGAAATTTTTCCCAACATTGAGAAAATTTTTTAATAAACAAAAACAAAAAAACAACTTTTAAAACAAATGCTCAAAACCCCACAAAACACTTCCCCCACGAAATGTGAGTACAACTTAACTTAACTAAAATAATATATTGTAGTATAATTTAACTTACTTTGGAGCTTAAGACGAAGATGTAAGTTTTAGACGTTTTCGAAACCGTCAGCTTAAAACCCGGAAAATTTTTCTTTCTTGGGGCCATAAACAATTATTCAATAAAATAATATAATAAAGAAAATTTCTTATACCATCTTATGACTGCCCAAAGAGCTTTACATTTTACTCCCTGGCAGACCTGTTCAATTAGACACCGTCTGGTCTTATCTGGGTAGTATCCTACCATGCTGTAATAAATGCATGAAGACTATCATACATAAATATCCACCACTGTATACAGCCATGTTCATATCCATTCAGCAGAGTAAACAGGAGCAATGTAGAATAAACAAAATTACTCAATGTCTCTAAAACCCAATGGGAAAAAAATTAAAGGGCAAAAAAAATCTTATACGGGCAAAACCCTTATAAGGGCATAACTTTGATATTGCGCAATCCAAAATATCTTCCAAAATCACAACCACTAGCAACCATATTAAATTTACATGGCATGGCGTGGTTGTTGATATATTGGCCATCATGTGTCCGATTCAAATATAATATACAGTGAGTTTTAGTTTTTTTTTTTTGCCAATTTTAGTTAAAAAAATTTTTGTTTAAAACCCCTAAATTTTTTTTTGCGAGTTTTTGAAAAAAAATTTAAATTTCAAAAAAAAATTTTTTCCGGGGTTGGGAACTTACTAGAATTTTTTTTTGGGAGTGTAAATTCCCCCACAGTTTTAAAACAGCTGGTCAAATTTTATTGGGGGGGGTTTTAAATTTCCCACAGTTTGTCATATTTGTCTCACAGCTGGTCAACTACTTGTTTTATCAAGTTTTGGTCAATCTTTTTTACAGGGGCAATATTTTTTTCCCCTTTTTATCACATGGTCAATTTTGAAATCACACGGGTAAATTTTTCCTGGAAAATTTCTCTAATATTTTTGGTTTATAACAGCTGGTCAACTCTTTTTCTTCACAAAGGTAAAACTATTATTTCTACCAAGCTGGCCCATTTTACCAGTTCTTTTCGTCCTTCAGAAGGAAACTTTCATTTTTCTTTTTTTATTGTCTTCATTCCCCGGTCAACTACTTTTTTTCATTACGGTCAATTTCTTTTTCAAATTTAGACTCCAACCCCCTTGTTCATCACCTGGCCCACTTTTTTTTGCAAATCCCACCATTAGGGTTCATTTTTTGTTCCTCCTTGGGGTTTTAGATAAATTCAAATCAAGTAGTTGTTAATTTGCGCCCTGGTTCCAAGAAAAAATTTTGTTTCCTTTTCCAAAATGGTTTTAATATGGGTTTTTCCCCCCCCTGTCCCCCGATTTGTTCAAAAGCAACTAAATTTGGTTAAAAGGGGCCGGGTTGGGGTTCCGCAACCCCTTCAAAGGGGTTTTAAAGGCCGTCACGACTGGCACATATTACTCCCGAAGTAGTTCAGTGTGACTTTTGAACAGTGACTGGCTGATCGAGCGGGTACGGCGACATACCGGCCGAGTATTGACAACGCTACATTGCAACGGGTACTTGATCAGCTGTGGTCGATCATGTACTTGACCTGATGTGATGGAACAACTATTTGACAAGGTGTGACGGAACCAACTGCATTGGAACACAAACTCAGTCTGCTCTGTTAGAACAACTACGTGACAAGTTGGAACACATAGTTAACCATGTGGATGGAACAAGTACTTGACCAGCTATGAATTAACAACTACTTGATTAGTTGTGATATCATAAATACACCACAAGTTGTGAGGGAACAAGTACTGGACCAGCTGTGATAGAACAAGTAGTTGAACATCTGTGATAGAACAAGTAGTTGACCAGCTGTGATAGAACAAGTAGTTGAGCATCTGTGATAGAACAAGTAGTTGACCAGCTGTGATAGAACAAGTAGTTGACCAGCTGTGATAGAACAAGTAGTTGACCAGCTGTGATAGAATAAGTAGTTGACCTTCTGTGATAGAACAAGTAGTTGACCAGCTGTGATAGAACAAGTACTGGACCAGCTGTGATAGAATAAGTAGTTGACCTTCTGTGATAGAACACGTAGTTGACCAGCTATGATAGAATAATTGACCAGCTGTTATAGAGCAAGTAGTTGACCAGCTGTGATAGAGCAAGTAGTTGACCAGCTGTGATAGAACAAATACTTGACCAGCTGTGATAGAGCAAGTAGTTGACCAGCTGTGATAGAACAAGTAGTTGACCAGCTGTGATAGAACAAGTACTAGACAAGCTGTGATAAAACAAGTAGTTGACCAGCTGTGATAGAACAAGTAATGGACCAGCTGTGGGGGAACTGTACAACCTTCTTATCTTCGTAGTGAAGAGTTCCACTGACTTCATGAAACATAAGTTTCTACATAACGTCGCAATGGTGGTAGATATTTATCTATCTCCTAAACAAAAGAGTTCTCAGTCACAGCCTTCCCATACCTGAACAGAACAGATATTTAGGTTTATAGTTAAATGTAAACTTTTTTCTCTGGTTAATAAGCAATCTAAAAATGACAATATATTGGTTTTGAAGTATGACACATAATTATAGATGTGATGGTTTTGTGTTATCGATGAGGGACATTAATATAATCGTATTATTCAGATAACTATGAGACAAAGAATTTTTTTTAACTTGCGCACCTACTGAGTGAAACAGTCACTACTGCACACTAATCTCACTGTATATTATATTAGAATCGGACAGCATGATGGCCAATATATCAACAACCACGCCATTGCCATGTAAATTTAATATGGTTGCTAGTGGTTGTGATTTTGGAAGATATTTTGGATTGCGCAATATCAACGTTATGCCCTTATAAGGTTATGCCCGTATAAGTCTATGCTTTTTTAAGGTTACGCCCTTATAAGTTTATGCCCATATAAGAGAGTATGTAGAGACATTGAGTAATTTTGTTTATTCTACATTGCTCCTGTTTACTCTGCTGAATGGATATGAACATGGCTGTATACAGTGGTGGATATTTATGTATGATAGTCTTCATGCATTTATTACAGCATGGTAGGATACTACCCAGATAAGACCAGACGGTGTCTAATTGAACAGGTCTGCCAGGGAGTAAAATGTAAAGCTCTTTGGGCAGTCATAAGATGGTATAAGAAATTTTCTTTATTATATTATTTTATTGAATATATTGTTTATGGCTCCAAGAATGGTTTATTGTAGTATAATTTAACTTACTTTGGAGCTTTATAGTCGAAGATGAGTACGACGTTTCGACACCAGTACGTGAACAAATCCCGTAGCTGACGGGTCGAAACGTCGTACTTTCATCTTCGTCTGTAAGCTCCAAAGTAAGTTAAATTATACTACAATATATTATTTTAGTTAAGTTAAGTTGTACTCACATTTCGTGGAGGAACGTGTTTTGTGTGAGTTTGAGCAGTGCTAGGCTTATAAGAACTTGCAATTATTTTGTATTTTGATGCTGATAAACCTGACATTCTCAATGTTGGCAAGACGTTCTCGTCAACATCGCGCAAATCAGTGCTGACTCCTAGCGACACATATTGCACTACTGAACTATAGCATCTAACCAAAATAGCACTCAATACAATAACTTGAATTAAAGGGAAATAAACTACTGCATATACGTAATTATTAATAACTGTCCACAATTGTCATGGACCGATAATGGCTCAAATGTTACAGCACTCATGGCTCAAATGTAATTATACAATTGCAGTCATTAGCGGTCCATGACATATATATAGTACCCAGATAGCAGACCCACGTTGGGCCAACGTTGGCATTTTACGTTGGGCCAACGTTGGCAACGTACGTTGGGCCAACGTCATTTTGCTCGTTGGCCCATCTTTGGCCCAACATGTTGGCCCAACGTTGAGCCAACGTTGGCAAATTATAATCCAACGTTGGCAAATTATAATCCAACGTTGGCTCAATGTTGGGCCAACGTTGGATCAATGTTGGGCCAACGTTGGGTTATGGATGTGCCACCGTTGGCCCAACGTTGGGTTATGGATGTGCCACTGTTGGCCCAACGTTGGCTCAATGTTGGGCCAACATCGGTTTATGGATGTGCCACCATTGGCCCAATGTTGGGCCAACGTTGGGTTATGATACACCACTGTTGGCCCAACATTGGGTTATCCATGTGCCACAGTTGGCCCGTTTATTAATATACAAGTAATCATGACATGACACAATTGGTGTAACAAACAAATGTCCAAACATATAGTAATTACAGAAATGAATTTAATGTAACACATTTATTATATACAAGTTTTAAAAATCTCCATCTCGATTTTCCTGCTTTTTGCCCAGCCCGCCTTCTGCGCCCACCATCGCGATCCTTCGCATAGCGCAGCCAATCGTTCATGACTGCTTCAATGTCAGCATCTGTCGCCTTTACAGACGCTGCATTGAAGCGTACGGCCTCTGCAATGGATACAATAATGGTGGATTAGTTTTGTATAACATAAAGTCATAACTAGTATAATATGATTTTTGCGTGACATATATCTACTCTACTATGCATCAGAATATTCAATCTGCATAGCTGCAATGGCCTTGGTTGAAATATCAACTATTATCTGTTCTCCACACATTAAATACAAATAATTATATCCTTTGATGATTAACCACAACTAAGTAGCACATGACAATATATCTGGTAATTAGTCAATGTGAACTCTTAATACATAATTATAATATAACAACTCGACTGTTCTAATTTATAATGCTATCAATCACATTTCAATAGTTGGTTGAGATGCACTATGGTTTACTACCACCAAACTACACCTCATATATCGTATATATATAATTATACACACACTTGGTTACAAAATAAAATCATTAACATTACTAAAACAAATAACATTCAGAATAAAAACTCGCACAAAACTTGCTGGCTTACACGCAGCTGCCGCAAATCATGTCAAGTATAGCGTTTAATATAATAGTATAATTTTATGTAACATAGTGTGTGTATATGTACATAAGATGTGAGAAGTTTGGCGGCTGTAAGAAGTTGTTTTCATGATTAGGTCAGAAAGTAAACAAAAATCTCCATCTCGGACTTGTGCCTATGGCCATGGGATAATGCTGCCGTGCAGGCAAGACATCTCTAGAGCGTTCAATATTATATTTGAATTAGAAGCCACTCAATATTTGTATTCAATTCAATATTCGAGTCGTATAAAAAATTCAGATATTCGATTTGAGTGAAATTCTAGATTCACTTATTGTACATACCCCAAGGGGGTACTTGGTATAATACAAAATACTGTACACCATAAATAGGCTTAATCGATTTCAAATGCAATTCCATAAAAACATTTACAGTACTGTGAAATTAATAGGTACATGGTTGTCATCCAAGCTGTGATTCTACCGTAAATTTTATTATTAAACGTCTGCGCATGTACATTATAAATTTATAATATATATAATTTATAGGATAACTTGACGGAGATTGCTTTGACCAGATAATTATTAGAATTCCATTAAACTTTCAACCAATTACAAATTCTCTATGCCATTAAAATACGACATAATATTCTTACCTGTAATTATCAGCTGAATCTTCGTGTTGGAGAAGGCTGTTTTTGTGTTCCCCTTCCCGATCCAGTTCAGCTGCTGAGCCAGATGGGTTGACAGCACCAGCCGGCGCACTGTGTCCCTGGTGCTTTCCCCACCCACTGTGCCAAGAAAAGCCAACTGCAACAAGGAATATGTTTTAGTTTTAATTAAAGAAAATTGAAGTTTGTTTGCAGCTAACTGCCCAGACCCAGTCAGGATTCTGGATGTTGGAAATATGACCAGTCATTCACACCATACTGACAGAGCAAACAGTACAGATGGGGCTGTGGCCTGGCTTATAAAATTACAAAGCAACATATTAGGGGATGCTTATCTCCTGCAGTGCTTCCCAGGGACTGTCACAATATAACTTGTACTTTGTACTAAGCAGGAGGGTGAGGAGATGTTGTTTCTCTGGGAAGGCAAGGTATTAATTAGGGAAATCTGACTGAATATTTATTTAACTGAAATGCTCAACAGAAATAGAAAATGAATACCTTGATTATTATTACATTTATTAGATTACTTCTAATATTGCCATTTTTATCTTTCTAATATACTTGCTTGCAACTGTTCATATGAACAACATGTAATCGTGAGAAGTAATCGTGAGTACGATTACTTTGGTAATGTACTCGAGTACGAGTACGATTACTTTCCTCCGTACTCGAGTACGAGTACTCAAAAAGTACTCGTACTCGAGTACGAGTACAAGTACAAGTACATGAGTACGATTACTCCATTTCTGATACTAACTAACCTTTTTTGTCTTTTTTGTGTGTGTTTCTTCTTCTGCCTCTGTTGCCAGATCTGAGGTCATCTCTGACTGCTGTAATTTTTTCGAGCTTTGTCGTAGAAACCTGTCAATAATAAATAGTGAAAATGTCCAGTTCAATGCAGTTGATTTTATCATAATCAAAGATGGCCATGTAAATTTCACACTGTTTTTTATTGATTCGACATGGAATGCGCCAAATGTGACCTTAGTAATTGTAGAGGTTTAAAACTTAAAACATTAAACTGGTCAACTTTAAAACATTAAACAAGTCAATGATGGAATCAATTAGTGGAGGTCCTGTTTCTGTCCGCAGCAAATCTACCTAACATAACGTTTTTCTCATATTATACTTTTTACAAACAAATAGCTAAATGTTTATCTGAATTAAGGAAACATTAAAAATAAAACACCTATACATATGTACTGGTAAGACATTTCACACACATTTATTATTTTACTAGTCACAGTTAATGTTAATACTAATCAATACTTATACTTACTTGATGTTTCCAGGCACACGACATTCATGTGCCTGGAAAGAAGAGTCGGGCTCCATGCCCGACCGCACGGCCTTGTCAATTTTCATTGCCGACTTAGAACCAGGCCAAATGCATGATTTCTCAGTTGTCATCATTTTTTCATGGATTAAAGCAATGCTTCCGTCCAGCGCAAACTCCACTATCACATACATTCTACAGAAAACAATTATCCAGTTGATTGCTTGAATAGTTTCCATTCAAAATGCATATTTGTGAATAGTTATATTTAAAACAAAATTGTTTTTCTATGTATAATGAAAATTATAATCCCTTTTATAATATCTCGGCACGTCATCAGGTTCTGTTAAGCATGATATAAAAATAATATCAAAACGACAGGATACACATATTGCTCATTGGCAGTAAAAAACATGTCCTACTCATGGATGATAGGTATCATGTATGATACTACAACCTAACAAAAATATAATGACCCGGAGACAACCATACAAACTCTGAAAGTTGGTACTGGAAGAGTGGACTGGTATGTGATAATTACCACACTGATGTGGTTGCGACAGGTGTCACAACGTAGGCATCCCTGAATGGCAGCAGAACACATTTACATTGAATTTCAGATAACGGTACTGCATGTAGGTGACCATTAAGATCTGACACTTTATGTATTCCAAGTGTTTCAGATGTCAAAGGATAATCCAAAAAATTGGCAACTGTCTGAAAGTATTCAAGAACTAGGTGAATGTCACCTTTGCATAATAATACATTTCTAACAAGACCTATGTTTTGGGAAACTTTCACACAGTTGTCACCTTGCAGGGTAGTAAGGCAACAATTCTCAATGTGCACTTTACTGTACTGTTCACATAAAGGATATCCCTGTGGAACAGGACCCATATTGTGTTTTTTCTTCAGATATGGTGGAAACTTATGAGAATCTTTGTCTCCCCTGTGGTGTTCTGATTTTTCATGAAGCCTACGAATGATCTGCTGCAGTGGAAATGATTGTTTACGTTCCATTCTTTTTAGTTTACCTAGGAAATTCTCAAAGGGAAATGCTGATAAATTATATTGTCAAGACAGCCAAATCTTCTTGCATCTTCTGCCAAGTGGACCAAACCATGAACATTGTACACCAACATGTTTCGCCCATAGATTGTTTCAAAATGTTGGACAAACAAGACCAGCAACTTATGTGCATAATCACAATAGAGAGAGCAGAGCTCAAGTATGTGGATAGACACAAATAAAAGAAGAAAGTTCTTGTATACTACATCAGAAACCTTATTTAACAAAACTACAGGTCCGGTATACAGGAGAAATTGGCGAAATTCAGTAGCTTTCCATCTGTCCATCTCAGAAAGAGCTCTTGGCTTTCTGGCAAACTCTCTGGGCATGAAACTTTTCATTGCTACCAAGGAATCAGATATGTGTGTAACAACACGTGGCCCTAACCTACACAGCAGTGGCCCTTTAATTAGAAGCATCAGCAAGCGTCTCATAACACCCAGACACACAAGGTGCATATAGTCTAGTGGGAACTGAGACACCATGCCAATGCCACAACCTACTAGAGGAGAAGGTCCTAGATGATGGTGTTCATCTTCCATCTCATCAAATGCTACATCCGTTCTTGGTGTCGCATTTGTCTCTGGGAATATCAGCTTTCCCAACCATTCACCACTTTGGTTACACTTGTCACAACCATAGTAACCAGTGTGAGATTTAACTTTCTTCACAAAAGCTCGGGCAGGTGTGTCACATATGACAGAGGATACCTTCACTGTATACCGCATGCCCTTGTGTTCAAATCCGTCAGTGGTGAGATGGTTAACTTCATTTTTGAATGCACGCAGGTACTCTTCAACATCTGAAGGTTTGCTTTTCCCAGAGTACAACCCAACTACGAAAGGCTCTGTGTCAGGAAGCTGTTCAATGCGACACAGTATAGGCCAGAATTGATGATTTGAACTTTTGAAAAGCGGCAGTCCATCAATGTTCACTTGAATAAAAAAACACATATCATCCAGGACAAATTCAGGGTGTTTCTACAAACCCGATAGAATATCTATCTAGATCTCAAAGTATAATAATAAACCTCCAATCTAGTTTTATTATAATGTACTTGTTTTTGTTCTGCAACAAGTCCAGGGTCTTTGCTGTAGGGAAAATATGGCCAGATTTTGTAACTAGTTGGTAGGTGAAGATATTTGGTATCTGACACCACTGCTCCAATTTCTATGCACATATCACTAATATCACTGTCACTTCTGGTACTGCTGTCACCCCCACAGTGAGAGATTTCTAATACTTTGACACTATCATCAAACCATTTGACATCACTGATTGATGTCAAACTCACAAGAATCTGGTTCAGCAACAGTCTGGAACAGTTCATCTGTATCAATATTAGATTCATTAAGACATCCATGCCCAGACAGGAGGCTAAGTCAGTATCAACTAGGATTAATGGTGACTGGTCTGTAGAATCCTGGTCTCTGGTTCAAACATATCACCCATGATGTTATTGACATGTTGGGCTGCATTTCTCCCTGATTATCTGTCATAAATTAAATGACACGTTTATTATCATTTATAGACTATAAATATAGACAAAATAATCAAAACTGTTTTAGTCTGACCTGATTAATAACGCAAGATCCACAAACAGTTTAATGGCATTATAACATACACCGCTCAACTCAGCATATATACATACATATATATATATATATATATATATATACATATATATACATATATACATATTCATTTAATTATATAAATATATTTATGAATAGTAAACTGTAGTCTCAAGTCATGTAATGAATGACATGATGCTTTCACCTTTAAACAATGTCAATGAGAGCTGGAGATATTATCAGAACAGGAAGCAAATTGAGTAAGGAAGCTAAGGGATTTTTTAATTGCCCACAACAACCCCACTATATGTTCATGCCTTCATTCATTGATCAACCTCAAAACAGCAGCCTATACAAAGCACAGTCTAATAGTAATGATACACATGTTGTACTAAAGCAGAACAACCATAGAAGACTTAAGGTATAATTCATGAACCTGTCTGTGAAGTTATTGTAATGTTTATGATATGAATCAGGTGCAGTTTGACAACCAGAACACCTCAAATAAAAGAAAATATTTGAGCTACATAAACCTCAATCTTGCAATTGTTCTGATAAGAAGGATGAAAGACAAATCTGCAATCAATCAATCAGTAAAAATCAGTATTCCTAGATGAAAGAGGCTACCAATGTTCAATCATTAAGGTTTCAGCAATGTTTATTACATATGCATTTTTAATCAAAATTCCTTAACACTTTACCTTTTTAAGTTTTGTTAAAACTCATTTTGTTATGGAAATGTATGCTATGAATTTGTCATTTACTTCATTGGCACTATCACGTGATAGGTTTGTTTACACTTACAGTCAGTGTCTGCCTGATGCCAGACAGAATTGCTGTAATCAATTTACAGGCCAAGATGTTAGGCTAATTATCACATGGCCACTGTCAGCATCAAGATGTCCTGATTAAACGCAATCTTAGTCTAGACCAGATGCAACTCTCATTTGATGTCAGCCTGCTATCACAAGGGCGATAAACAAATGGCAGTAATAGCAGAAGCAGTGTGTGCCTCGCCCGGGACAAATGGAAATGAAAGAAATCCTGCTACTATAAATACTAATATATTTATTTCAGGTAAAACCCATATACAGTTGATACATACATATAAAAACCCTATAAAAGGTAAACATGTTAAACAATGAGTAGATAAAAAATAAATAACGTTACAAGTTAGATAAGTGTAAAAGTCCAGTAAAACATAAAAAATAATGACCTATATTAGATATGATTATATAATGAATGTATGATTTATACCTGTAGATAAACACCATTTGAAAATAAAAAAGTTAAAACTTTAATGGATCAAATTAATAAATTGTTAAGTTATATAAACAAATTAATAACTTAAAAAATAATATTAAACATATATGCAAGACATGATATCAATCCTACTGGATTACAGTGTACAATGATTTGGCCCAGCTGTCCCACATTGGACCATAAATTTTACTATATCAATGCAGTTGGTCATAACCCTTATTAAGTCGTTAATTATGTTAAAAATGCATTTTTTTAAACCATTAATATTCTTACGCAATAGGACGTCAAATGTATTATTTGCATTATTAACAAACCTCATTTTACAATCTCTATTTTACTGATGTTGGTGTATAGGTGCCAAATGGGGTATGTGATATAATCTGTAAACTATACATTAAAATACATATTGAAGTTAAATAATTAGCAAAATATATTAACCTCCTTGTATTACCCAATAGGTAATACATCAGTCACTTTATTGTGTGTGTTGGTAAATGTAGATAGTGGTATCGAACTTCAGAACTGTCAAATATTTTACCTTACTTTGCAGACTGTTAAGTCAAACATCATCTCAACTGCTCAAAGCATCCACATATGTTGTATAATTAATGGTGTATATGGCTGGCTTCATAATATCCATCAATTGTCTATAATTGTATCATATATACAGCGATATTATTGTAAGTAATGTAGAAATACATTAATTACTAAAATAGGGGAATAGGAATATTTATTATTCCCTTGGTAGATATGAAGTTTGACTCATGATAATCACGGATTTGGAATTAATTTAACTAATCTCTAAAAATCACGTTATAGTACGTATCCTAGTGCTAGAAGGATGGCGATGCAAACATTTCCCCAAATTGGTTTTGAGATCATTAAGACATTAATAAAGAAATACACCTAAAATCACTTAACATACAATTTATCAACCAATATTGAGTGTAGAATAAGTGGTATTTGTTGACAGGTTATACGCCATGTGCCTCTATAAAGGCCTGCAGACGGACGGTGATGCAAAATTTCCCCACCACAATAACACTGATGCTAAGGATATGACATTAACTCCCCATTTTTGTGTGTAAATAATTGCATAAGTATAAATATTAGCTGAATGCCTTACATACAGTGTTACATAATAAAAAAATAACTACCTATAGCCAAGAAATTGCCCAAAACATGAAATATGACCATTTATTGGCCACAGTTTTGTGGATTTACAACATTCATGTGCAAAGGGGGTATCCCCAGAAATCCCTAACCGAGACGCATGCATAGGAGCTAACTTCAGCCTTCTAGCCAAATAAATTAAACAACCTATGGTAAAAAAAATGGTTGGCAGCATTTTTGTGAGAAATTACATAAGATCTAGGATCAAAATAAATACATAGGTATAAAATAATATATTCATAAGATAACATAAATTAGGTATATGTTATTTATAGTGGAAAGCAAGCCTGGAAGTGCACTGCTGATACAGTAATTCATGCTGATCCTGTCAGGGTAATTATCACATTACCACAGTCAGAACCAGGCCTTCCTGATAAAACACCATTTTAGCCCCAACCCAAATTTGATGTCAGCTGGAGACAGTAAGGCCAATGAACAAAAGGCTGTAATTCACAGAAGTAGGCCCTATGGGTCTTTATACACTGGCAGTGATGGTGACGACTGAAGAAATCCTACTGTAGGGGCAACTTGCAGGCTTATAGTGTCTAAGGAGGAATAGTATTATGGTCATTGAATAATCACTTGCTAAATGGGGAACATCTAGGGGTTTGATAAGCAATCAATTAAGTGTATGTAATCATCCAACTTCTCTGAAGATGATATGAACTGCTAGTCCTTTGAAATTCTAGCCAAGTTGTTTTTCTAGGCTGTGGTGTGTCTGTATATTTTTGTATACAGTGGCATAGCCAGAGGGGGACAAGGGGGCCATGGCCCCCCAAACCCGGAAAACAATTAGGATGGTGGGGAATGGAGGACCAATAACTGGCTGCCTGATTCATAGAGTCAAAAAGTATAGTTGGTTTCAGAATGCATGTGTTAGATTTTGTGAAGTTACTGGTTGAACGTCTACGCCACATCATCTATGTTAAGGTAGTGATGTTTAAATATTGTTTCATCAGAGTAAGTGACAACATGTTGGTATTTGTCATAGTCTTTGTCGGTAGGTTTGGTAGAGTAGCGTGAAGAATGTGGTGGCTGTTATGACTAATGCCAGGGCTTTTTGGTTTGTGTCACTTGATTAATGAATAATTTCTCTTCTATTTCTTAACTGACGCCTGTGCGAATGGTTTTCCAGAACAAGAGCTACATTAAGTCATGAACTGGATGTCATGAAACATATTCATTTTAAAGGAGTTAGGATGTATATATATAATATATATAAATATATGTATATATATATATATATATATATATATATATATATATATATATATATATATATATATATATATATATATATTATTTACTTGGCTGTTGATTTGTACGCTCTGACTAAAATGATAGATTATGGCTACGCCACTGTTGGTATATACATACATAAATACATACATATATGAACATACATTATCTGGTATACAACATTCACAAGTGTAGGTGTGTGACATGCGTGCATGTGTGCCTTATGCATCAGTAGTCTAATATATAATTTTTGAGAAAAAAACTGTTTCCTAAAGTATGTATATAGGTATGTGACGTTGTGAATGAATACAGCAAATCAAGATTATATATGTGTTAGGGTAGATACTAATTAAATAATATATACTTTTTATACATAATTATTAGAACTTCTACATATACCAGTATGTAATGTAAGTGGATGTAAGCACTGTATATTCTCTGTTCATTGTTCCCCATGTTTTGACATCTGTCAGGTATTTCAATACAGTATGTTAAATTAGAAAAATACTCTATTTTATTTCCTCCAAAATACGTTATCCCTGTGAGCAGCACGGTGAGACAGTGACAGTGTACATAAAATTACCACATGTCAAAGAGTGTATAATTATTCTTTAAAAAGATAGTGTACCATTATTTCCTTGACCAGATAAATGTCTGAAGTTAATTTAATTGAATGAGCACTTTCACAGTTAACAATAAATGAATTACCTGATGTATACGTGATTCCTTTTTAGAAAATTTGGCACAACGTTGATTTAAGGACCCAACGTTGGCTGATATTTGTATAAAGAAAAATTGAATTGCATAATTATGTGTATTAGGTCAGTAATTGTACCGTCTTTAGAATATTAAACTCACGTAATCTTGAAATTTATGTTCATTACACAACGTTAATTGGCCCAAAGTATCCAAGGGGTGATTGAATCAATGTTGGCCCAACGTCGGCTCATATTTGTATAATTGAAGCTGAAAATGTAATTTATAATTATATGTATTGGTCTTTAATTAAACCATTGCTTGACCAATGTTAGTACAGTGTGTGCACTAAACTAAATTTACTGGAATTTGTTGTTGATTGTACAACGTTGGCTCAACGTTGGCCCAACATCCCTATGGGTGCTTGATCCAATGTTGGCCCAACGTTGGCCCAACGTTGGCCCAACATCCGTATGGGTGACTGATCCAATGTTGGCCCAACGTTGGCCCATATTTGTGTAACTGAAATTTAACTGTATAATGATGTGGATTTAGTAATTAAATGACTCATAGCTGTGCCCGCATTAAAAATATTAAACTCAATTTACTTGAAATTTATGTTGGCGGTACATCGTTGGCCCAACGTTGGCCCAACATTGTTCACCCAACGCCAACGTTACGCCAACGGTATCATAGTTGGGCCAACGTTGGGCCAACGTAGGCTTGCTATCTGGGTAGAGTACTAATTAGTTTTATTTATTTATTGATTTTACTCATCATCGTTAATTGTGTATAATATTTAATTAACAGTTTTAATATGAATAACTTATTGTTTCTAAATTTGTTTTATCTGAAAGTTAATTTTACAGTTGTATTTATTAATATTAGTTTTAATACGTAATAAATAGCTTTTTATTTTATTGTACAGCGCTTTGAGCATATTTGGATATTGCGCTTTATAAATAATACATAATTATTATTATTAATCTATGTTTGCCTTAGTCTTGGTTAAAATCAACTCCTACCTCATAGGCTCGTACCTAGTGTGCGGCAGAATAATCAATATGATGATTGTGGCCGCCAAGTTGACGATAATGTCAAATGGTCGATGTGACGTCACGTATGTTTAAAAATCAATCATTGCTAAGAAGATGTTTTTAGGTCGACAAACCAAAACTAATATTGCCTACCTGTATAAGAACGCCATCAACATGTGGCTCATTTTGCGAGCACTCCTGTTGTAGTATAGATTTGCGGTAATGAAAAAGCTGCAAGTCATTAATTCTGCGCGATTTTGAGCGTAAATACCGCCCATCACGTTATCGCGCTTGTTTTATGGTTGTAGCAGTTAGAACCTACACGAATGCAATTAGGGATGAACTGGGGTTTTTCGTTATGCTTTAAATATTAGGTTACTGCTGCGGGCGATAAACGAGTGTCAAACTCAAAAGTTCAAATACTGGTCTGCCTGTCTGGTATCTTGTGATTTCGGCAATCTTCCAGTTGACTGGTTTTAACACGTTGAAATACCTGACAGATGTCAAAACATGGGGAACAATGAACAGAGAATATACAGTGCTTACATCCACTTACATTACATACTGGTATATGTAGAAGTTCTAATAATTATGTATAAAAAGTATATATTATTTAATTAGTATCTACCCTAACACATATATAATCTTGATTTGCTGTATTCATTCACAACGTCACATACCTATATACATACTTTAGGAAACAGTTTTTTTCTCAAAAATTATATATTAGACTACTGATGCATAAGGCACACATGCACGCATGTCACACACCTACACTTGTGAATGTTGTATACCAGATAATGTATGTTCATATATGTATGTATGTATTTATGTATGTATATACCAACAGTGGCGTAGCCATAATTTTTAATTGGAGGCGGCCGTCCAACAACCAAGTAAACTCTGTATTATATATATATATATATGTATATATGCATATATTATATATATACATCCTAACTCGCTTAAAATGAATACCGACATGACAACCAAGTTCACGGACCAATGTAGCTGGCTGTTCAGGAAAACCATTCATACGAGGCGTCAAAGTTAGAAAGTAAGAGAGAAATTATTCATTATTAAAGTGACACAAACCCAAAGCCCTTACATGGCATTAGTCTATAGCCGGCCACCACATTCTTCACGCTACTCTACCAAACCTACCGACAAAGACTATGACAAATACCAACATGTTGTCACTTACTCTGATGAAACAATATTTAAACATCACTACCTTAACATAGATGATGTGGCGTAGACGTTCAACCAGTAACTTCACAAAATCTAACACATGCATTCTGAAACCAACTATACTTTTTGACTCTATGAATCAGGCAGCCAGTTATTGGTCCTCCATTCCCCACCATCCTAATTGTTTTCCGGGTTTGGGGGGCCATGGCCCCCTTGTCCCCCTTTGGCTATGCCACTGTATACAAAAATATACAGACACACCACAGCCTAGAAAAACAACTTGGCTAGAATTTCAAAGGACTAGCAGTTCATATCATCTTCAGAGAAGTTGGATGATTACATACACTTAATTGATTGCTTATCAAACCCCTAGATGTTCTCCATTTAGCAAATGATTATTCAATGACCATAAGACTATTCCTCCTTAGACACTTATAAACCTGCAAGTTGCCCCTCCAGTAGGATTTCTTCAGTCGTCACCATCACTGCCAGTGTATAAAGACCTTTTGGGCCTACTTCTGTGAATTACAGCCTTTTGTTCATTGGCCTTACTGTCTCCAGCTGACATCAAATTTGGGTTGGGGCTAAAATGCTGTTTTATCAGGAAGGCCTGGTTCTGATTGTGGTAATGTGATAATTACCCTGACAGGATGGACAGGACAGTAAATTGATTAAGGCAAGTGTGTCTGGGTCCTGGAAGCTGGTTTGTGGTGGCAGGCAGTCCAGTTATTATAAACAGATGTGATAGTCCCAATGAAGCAATTACCTTCCCAGCATGAATTACTGTATCAGCAGTGCACTTCCAGGCTTGCTTTCCACTATAAATAACATATACCTAATTTATGTTATCTTATGAATATATTATTTTATACCTATGTATTTATTTTGATCCTAGATCTTATGTAATTTCTCACAGAAATGATGCCAACCTTTTTTTTACCATAGGTTGTCTAATTTATTTGGCTAGAAGGCTGAAGTTAGCACCTATGCATGCGTCTCGGTTAGGGATTTCTGGGGATACCCCCTTTGCACATGAATGTTGTAAATCCACAAAACTGTGGCCAATAAATGGTCATATTTTCATGTTTTGGGCAATGTCTTGGCTATAGGTAGTTATTTTTTATTATGTAACACTGTGTGTAAGGCATTCAGCTAATATTTATACTTCTGCAATTATTTACCCAACAAATGGGGAGTTAATGTCATATCCTTAGCATCAGTGTTATTGTGGTGTGGAAATTTTGCATCACCGTCCGTCTGCAGGCCTTTATAGAGGCATACGGCGTATAACCTGTCAACAAATACCACTTATTCTACACTCAATATTGGTTGATAAATTGTATGTTAAGTGATTTTAGGTGTATTTCTTTATTAATGGCTTAATGATCTCAAAACCAATTTGGGGAAATGTTTGCATCGCCATCCTTCTAGCACTAGGATACGTACTATAACGTGATTTGTAAAGATTAGTTAAATTAATTCCAAATCCGTGATTATCATGAGTCAAACTTCATATCTACCAAGGGAATAAATATTCCTATTTCCCTACATTTTGTGGTGTCTTATTTGCACTCTACATTGCTTTAGTATATTCAGCTGTATAAATGAGTACCTGGCTATAGACAGGGGTGGATATGTGTATGAGCACCCCTTCGCGCATTAATTGTAGCATATGGCGGGATGTTTCCCCGGGCAGTTGAGATGGTGTTTGACTTAACAGGTCTGCCGGGGAAGTAAAGGGGTTAAAAGTGCTTTGAGCAGTTCTGGGGAACTGGATACTGCGCTATATAAGAACTTCCCTTTTTTTACAATAAAGTGACTGGTGTATGCCTATTGGGTAATGGAAGAGGTTAAACATATATTTTTTTATTCATTTTAACTAGGAATGTGTATTTTATGTATAGTTTACGAATTATATGCATCACATTTGGCACCTATACACAAAATCTGATAGACAAAGTTGTAAAATAAAGGGTTTTTGAACATACATATTGAAAATAAATAACTTATATTATACGTAATACTCATTTTTGTGTGGATATAACCGAGGGGACAATGCGAGTAGCATGTTTGTTAATAATGCAAATAATACATTTGACGTCCTATTGCGTAAGAATATTAATGGTTTAAAAAATGCCCCCTTTTTTAAACCAAAAAAAAAAATAAACGAAAAATTTTAATTAAAGGGGTTTTTTTTGAAAAAAACCAAAAACCTTGTTTTTTTTTTTTTCAAATGGTGTTTATCTACAGGTATAAATCATACATTCATTATATAATCATATCTAATATAGGTCATTATTTTTTATGTTTTACTGGACTTTTACACTTATCTAACTTGTAACGTTATTTATTTTTTATCTACTCATTGTTTAACATGTTTACCTTTTATAAGGTTTTTATATGTATGTATCAACTGTATATGGGTTTTACCTGAAATAAATATATTAGTATTTATAGTAGCAGGATTTCTTTCATTTCCATTTGTCCCGGGCGAGGCACACGTACACTGCTTCTGCTATTACTGCCATTTGTTTATCGCCCTTGTGATAGCAGGCTGACATCAAATGAGAGTTGCATCTGGTCTAGACTAAGATTGCGTTTAATCAGGACATCTTGATGCTGACAGTGGCCATGTGATAATTAGCCTAACATCTTGGGCTGTAAATTGATTATGTAAGTGTAAACAAACCTATCACGTGATAGTGCCAATGAAGTACATGACAAATTCATAGCATACATTTCCATAACAAAATGAGTTTTAACAAAACTTAAAAAGGTAAAGTGTTAAGGAATTTTGATTAAAAATGTATATGTAAAAAACATTGTAAATGAGGATGATACGTTCACAGATAGTATTTTCAAAGCAAGCACAGTCATTTGGTGCAGGACAGCTTCTGGCTTTGGCGCCCGGGAATTAACGGACGCTAATGGATTAGAGCATTAGTGGCCTGCTGCTTCTACAGAGTGCACAGTTTTACAGTTGATTGCGATTTCTCCGTTGGCATCTTTATAATTAAGACTGTGCAAGGATTGAGGTTTGTGTAACAATTATTTTGCTTTTTATTTTTAAATGTCGATCTGGTTGTCAAACCTGGGTTTTTGTATGTAAACATTGCAATACTTCATAGACATAGACAGTTCATGGAATTATGCCTTCAGTCTTCATGGTGTTCTGTACCTAGGCTTTGCTGTTCATGTTACTGTGTAACTGTACTGTATAGGCTGTATTTGAAGTTGATCAATGAAGGCGAAGGCATGAACATGTAATTGAAGTTGACTGACCAGACGATTAAAAATCCATAAAACTTATGCTCAAATTTCTTCTGTTCAAATAATATCTCGGCACCACTCATTGACATTGTTTAAAGGTGAAAGCATCATGTCATTCATTACATGACTTGAGACTACATGACAGTTTTATATTCATAAATATAATTATATCAATTGAGCTCAAAAAAAAAAAATTAATTTTAAAAATTTTCCCCCTTATTAAAAATTTTAAATAAACCAAACCTATTTAAGTACAGTCTTTTCCAAAAAAGTAAACCAAATTTTAACAAAAAACAAAGTTTTTTTGGTTTTTTTTCCCCGAACCAAACCCTGAAGACCCTTTTAAACCAAAAAATTCCATAATTCCTAATGTCTATGAAATATTGCAATGTTTACATACAACAACCATGCAGTTTGACAACCAGATCGACACTTAAATAAAAAGCAAAATAATTGTTACACAAACCTCAATCCTTGCACAGTCTTAATTATAAAGATGCCAACGGAGAAATCGCAATCAACTGTAAAACTGTGCACTCTGTAGAAGCAGCAGGCCCTAATGCTCTAATCCATTAGCGTCCGTTAATTCCCCCGCCAAAAGGCCCACCTAATTTCTTCTTTAAAAAACCATTGGCCCTTAAACCCCATTTACAATGTTTTTTACATATCATTTTTAATCAAAATTCCTTAACACTTTTCCTTTTTAAGTTTTGTTAAAACTCATTTTTTATGGAAATGTATGCTATGAATTTGTCATTTACTTCATTGGCACTATCACGTGATAGGTTTGTTTTTACAAAAAATTTAACCCAAAAAATTTCCGGTGTCGCCGATGTCCTGATTAAACGCAATCTTAGTCTAGACCAGATGCAACTCTCATTTGATGTCAGCCTGCTATCACAAGGGCGATAAACAAATGGCAGTAATAGCAGAAGCAGGGGTGTGCCTCGCCCGGGACAAATGGAAATGAAAGAAATCCTGCTACTATAAATACTAATATATTTATTTCAGGTAAAACCCATATACAGTTGATGCATACATATAAAAACCTTATAAAAGGTAAACATGTTAAACAATGAGTAGATAAAAAATAAATAACGTTACAAGTTAGATAAGTGTAAAAGTCCAGTAAAACATAAAAAATAATGACCTATATTAGATATGATTATATAATGAATGTATGATTTATACCTGTAGATAAACACCATTTGAAAATAAAAAAGTTAAAACTTTAATGGATCAAATTAATAAATTGTTAAGTTATATAAACAAATTAATAACTTAAAAAATAATATTAAACATATATGCAAGACATGATATCAATCCTACTGGATTACAGTGTACAATGATTTGGCCCACCCAAGTCGTTATTTATGTTAAAAATGCATTTTTTTAAACCATTAATATTCTTACGCAATAGGACGTCAAATGTATTATTTGCATTATTAACAAACATGCTACTCGCATTGTCCCCTCGGTTATATCCACACAAAAATGAGTATTACGTATAATATAAGTTATTTATTTTGAATATGTATGTTCACAAACCTCATTTTACAACTTTGTCTATCAGATTTTGTGTATAGGTGCCAAATGTGATGCATATAATTCGTAAACTATACATAAAATACACATTCCTAGTTAAAATGAATAAAAAATATATGTTTAACCTCTTCCATTACCCAATAGGCATACACCAGTCACTTTATTGTAAAAAAGGTAAGTTCTTATATAGCGCAGTATCCAGTCCTCAGAACTGCTCAAAGCACTTTTACACTTTACTTCCCTGGCAGGGCAAACCCATTTACGTCGAAGATCCGCCATATGCTACAATTAATGGCAGGCTGCTCATCACATATCCAACTGTCTATAGCCATAGCTGATATACCCAAAGCAATGTAGAGTGCAAATAAGACCGCAAAATGTAGGAAATAGGAATATTTTTATTCCCTTGGTAGATATGAAGTTTGACTCATGATAATCACGGATTTGGAATTAATTTAACTAATCTCTAAAAATCACGTTATAGTACGTATCCTAGTGCTAGAAGGATGGCGATGCAAACATTTCCCCAAATTGGTTTTGAGATCATTAAGCCATTAATAAAGAAATACACCTAAAATCACTTAACATACAATTTATACAATATTGAGTGTAAATAAGTGGTATTTTTGACAGGTTATCGCCGTGTGCCTCTATAAAGGCCTGCAGACGGACGGTGATGCAAAATTTCCCACCACAATAACACTGATGCTAAGGATATGACATTAACTCCCCATTTGTTGGGTAAATAATTGCAGAAGTATAAATATTAGCTGAATGCCTTACATACAGTGTTACATAATAAAAAATAACTACCTATAGCCAAGACATTGCCCAAAACATGAAAATATGACCATTTATTGGCCACAGTTTTGTGGATTTACAACATTCATGTGCAAAGGGGGTATCCCCAGAAATCCCTAACCGAGACGCATGCATAGGTGCTAACTTCAGCCTTCTAGCCAAATAAATTAGACAACCTATGGTAAAAAAAATGGTTGGCATCATTTCTGTGAGAAATTACATAAGATCTAGGATCAAAATAAATACATAGGTATAAAATAATATATTCATAAGATAACATAAATTAGGTATATGTTATATATAGTGGAAAGCAAGCCTGGAAGTGCACTGCTGATACAGTAATTCATGCTGGGAAGGTAATTGCTTCATTGGGACTATCACATCTGTTTATAATAACTGGACTGCCTGCCACCACAAACCAGCTTCCAGGACCCAGACACACTTGCCTTAATCAATTTACTGTCCTGTCCATCCTGTCAGGGTAATTATCACATTACCACAATCAGAACCAGGCCTTCCTGATAAAACAGCATTTTAGCCCCAACCCAAATTTGATGTCAGCTGGAGACAGTAAGGCCAATGAACAAAAGCTGTAATTCACAGAAGTAGGCCCAAGGTCTTTATACACTGGCAGTGATGGTGACGACTGAAGAAATCCTACTGTAGGGGCAACTTGCAGGCTATAGTGTCTAAGGAGGAATAGTATTATGGTCATTCAATAATCATTTGCTTAATGGGGAACATCTAGGGGTTTGATAAGCAATCAATTAAGTGTTTAGTCATCCAACTTCTCTGAAGATGATATGAACTGCCTAGTCCTTTGAAATTCTAGCCAAGTTGTTTTTCTAGGCTGTGGTGTGTCTGTTATTTTGGTATACAGTGGCATAGCCAGAGGGGGCAGGGGGCCATGGCCCCCAAACCCGGAAAACAATTAGGATGGTGGGGAATGGAGGACCAATAACTGGCTGCCTGATTCATAGAGTCAAAAAGTATAGTTGGTTTCAGAATGCATGTGTTAGATTTTGTGAGTTACTGGTTGAACGTCTACGCCACATCATCTATGTTAAGGTAGTGATGTTTAAATATTGTTTCTAGGTAAGTGACACATGTTGGTATTTGTCATAGTCTTTTGTAGTTTTAGAGTAGCGTAGAATTTGCCTAGACTAATGCCATGTAAGGGCTTTGGGTTTTGTCACTTTAATAATGAATAATTTCTCTCTTACTTTCAACTTTGACGCCTCGTATGAATGGTTTTCCTGAACAGCCAGTAATTGTTGAACTGGTTGTCATGTCTATTCATTTAACGAGTATTAAATTATATATATATATTATATATATATATATATATAAAATAATTATATTATTATTATTATATTTATAAAAAGGTATAATAATAATATATGCAGCCACTGTTGGTAATACATACATAAATACATACATACATACATATATGAACATACATTATCTGGTATACAACATTCACAAGTGTAGGTGTGTGACATGCGTGCATGTGTGCCTTATGCATCAGTAGTCTAATATATAATTTTTGAGAAAAAAACTGTTTCCTTTAAGGTATGAATATAAAAAGGTGTTAGGGTAGATACTAATTAAATAATATATACTTTTTATACATAATTATTAGAACTTCTACATATACCAGTATGTAATGTAAGTGGATGTAAGCACTGTATATTCTCTGTTCATTGTTCCCCATGTTTTGACATCTGTCAGGTATTTCAATACAGTATGTTAAATTAGAAAAATACTCTATTTTATTTCCTCCAAAATACGTTATCCCTGTGAGCAGCACGGTGAGACAGTGACAGTGTACATAAAATTACCACATGTCAAAGACTGTATAATTATTCTTTAAAAAGATAGGGTACCATTATTTCCTTGACCAGATAAATGTCTGAAGTTAATTTAATTGAATGAGCACTTTCACAGTTAACAATAAATGAATTACCTGATGTATACGTGATTCCTTTTTGAAATTTGGCACAACGTTGATTTAAGGACCCAACGTTGGTTGATATTTGTATAAAGAAAAATTGAATTGCATAATTATGTGTATTAGGTCAGTAATTGTACCGTCTTTAGAATATTAAACTCACTTAATCTTGAAATTTATGTTCATTACACAACGTTAATTGGCCCAAAGTATCCAAGGGGTGATTGAATCAATGTTGGCCCAACGTCGGCTCATATTTGTATAATTGAAGCTGAAAATGTAATTTATAATTATATGTATTGGTCTTTAATTAAACCATTGCTTGACCAAGTTAGTACAGTGTGTACTAACTAAATTTACTGGAATTTTTTGATTTGATACAACGTTATCAAAGTTGCCCAACACCTATTCTTGATCCTGTTCATTCCACGTCACATCCGTATGGGTACTGATCCAATGTTGGTTTCTTTTCAAAAAAATTTAGTAATTAAATGACTCATAGCTTGCCCGCATTAAAAATATTAAATAATTTACCTGAAATTTATGTTGGCGTAATGTTCATGTTGGCCCAAAGTTTATTACCCAACCCAACGTTGAACGGGATCATAGTTAGGGGCAACGTTGGGCCAACGTAGGCTTGTATTTAGATTTAACTAAATTAGTTTTATTTTATTTATTGATTTTACTCATCATCGTTAATTGTATATAATATTTAATTAACAGTTTTAATATGAATAACTTATTGTTTCTAAATTTGTTTTATCTGAAGTTAATTTTACAGTGTATTTTTAAAAATTATACGATAAAGTTAAAAAAAAAGGGAAAAACTTTTAAAGTGTAAAAGTGCTTTGAGCAGTTCTGAGGACTGGATACTGCGCTATATAAGAACTTACCTTTTTTACAATAAAGTGACTGGTGTATGCCTATTGGGTAATGGAAGAGGTTAAACATATATTTTTATTCATTTTAACTAGTAATGTGTATTTTATGTATAGTTTACGAATTATATGCATCACATTTGGCACCTATACACAAAATCTGATAGACAAAGTTGTAAAATGAGGTTTGTGAACATACATATTCAAAATAAATAACTTATATTATACGTAATACTCATTTTTGTGTGGATATAACCGAGGGGACAATGCGAGTAGCATGTTTGTTAATAATGCAAATAATACATTTGACGTCCTATTGCGTAAGAATATTAATGGTTTAAAAAATGCATTTTTAACATAAATAACGACTTAATAAAGGTTATGACCAACTGCATTGATATAGTAAAATTTATGGTCCAATGTTGGACAGCTGGGCCAAATCATTGTACACTGTAATCCAGTAGGATTGATATCATGTCTTGCATATATGTTTAATATTATTTTTTTAAGTTATTAATTTGTTTATATAACTTAACAATTTATTAATTTGATCCATTAAAGTTTTAACTTTTTTATTTTCAAATGGTGTTTATCTACAGGTATAAATCATACATTCATTATATAATCATATCTAATATAGGTCATTATTATTTATGTTTTACTGGACTTTTACACTTATCTAACTTGTAACGTTATTTATTTTTTATCTACTCATTGTTTAACATGTTTACCTTTTATAAGGTTTTTATATGTATGTATCAACTGTATAGGGGTTTTACCTGAAATAAATATATTAGTATTTATAGTAGCAGGATTTCTTTCATTTCCATTTGTCCCGGGCGAGGCACACACTGCTTCTGCTATTACTGCCATTTGTTTATCGCCCTTGTGATAGCAGGCTGACATCAAATGAGAGTTGCATCTGGTCTAGACTAAGATTGCGTTTAATCAGGACATCTTGATGCTGACAGTGGCCATGTGATAATTAGCCTAACATCTTGGGCTGTAAATTGATTATGTAAGTGTAAACAAACCTATCACGTGATAGTGCCAATGAAGTAAATGACAAATTGATAGCATACATTTCCATAACAAAATGAGTTTTAACAAAACTTAAAAAGGTAGTGTTAAGGAATTTTGATTAAAAATGTATATGTAAAAAACATTGTAAATGAGGATGATACGTTCACCGATAGTATTTTCAAAGCAAGCACAGTCATTTGGTGCAGGACAGCTTCTGGCTTTGGCGCCCGGGAATTAACGGACGCTAATGGATTAGAGCATTAGTGGCCTGCTGCTTCTACAGAGTGCACAGTTTTACAGTTGATTGCGATTTCTCCGTTGGCATCTTTATAATTAAGACTGTGCAAGGATTGAGGTTTGTGTAACAATTATTTTGCTTTTTATTTTAAGTGTCGATCTGGTTGTCAAACTGCATGGTTGTTGTATGTAAACATTGCAATATTTCATAGACATAGACAGTTCATGGAATTATGCCTTCAGTCTTCATGGTGTTCTGTACCTGAGGCTTTGCTGTTCATGTTACTGCGTAGACTGTACTGTATAGGCTGTATTTGAAGTTGATCAATGAAGGCGAAGGCATGAACATGTAATTGAAGTTGACTGACCAGACGATTAAAAATCCATAAAACGTATGCTCAAATTTCTTCTGTTCAAATAATATCTCGGCACCACTCATTGACATTGTTTAAAGGTGAAAGCATCATGTCATTCATTACATGACTTGAGACTACATGACAGTTTTATATTCATAAATATAATTATATCAATTGAGCTGGCTAATATATATATATATATATATATATATATATATATATATATATATATATATATATATATATATAGCCAGCTCTTACTGCGGACACCTCCCGGTTAGAGAGTAGATTTTGTAAATCGTCAAAAACTCGCAAGTTTACTAATTTGTACATTTGAGTGAATACTGCCTTATCACGCGTTGGTCAAAGTGTGTTTTATGTTGTAAGTAGCTAGGAACTACACGAGTGCACATAGGATGAATCAGGTTTTTCGTTATGCTTTAAATATTAGGTTACTGCTGCGGGCGATAAACGAGTGTCAAACTCA
>JAODUO010008927.1:0-11705 GCA_025642075.2 Ridgeia piscesae
GCACCGCGGAATGTATCTTAACTTGACATGCGTAAGCATCATTCGCGCGAATGTCACACACATTCTCGCACGCACACATACACCCACTCAATACAGTTATATTTCTTTGCTATTACACCAAGCAGAACGCACTCCCAAACTGGAAACAGTATCCCAAAATGAACCAGCATGCAAGGGCAGCCGTCAGCCAGGCGGTTTGCTATACTATTACTCACATAATATAAATCACATAATACACATTTGATTGATCTTCCTCGTGAAACAAGTGCAAGATCATTCGATGTTTTGAGACCAATATTTTTCGCAATCACACGCTCATCAGTGCGCATAATTGTATCTAAGTAGTGACGGAGACCGGCTTCATTTTGAGGCAATGCCAGGGAAACCCAAAGTAGTATACGATACAGTGATGACTGCCAACAGCACAGGTCATTGGCCGTGTCATGAGCGCTATGCCGAGAAACGGATAATTTTAAAAGCTGCACATACCAATACTTATTGTGAATTGCGATATGAAAAAGAAAAGTTCTTTCAGACTACACAGAAAACTAACGAGATTGTATGTTTGACTTGTGTGGGATGCACCACCTCTCTCGCGTCGTGTTCTGAGAGCTGTTTTTGTCGAGCACACTTCTGAGTAAATTTGTAAACCTGAAACGAAACAGCAAACATTTGGCAAGTTCAATATGAAAACGAAACCACATAGGAACTAATAAGCAATTATATTATGTATTATAATCATTGGCATTGAGCAACATAAATTGTACGCACTACAAAGATGATTACATCACAGAGTAAGTCATGATGTGAACGAACGTCTTTTATCTTACATATTTCGATGTGTTTTTATTTGACATTTCAAGATCGTAGAGAGTAGAGTGTGCCAACACTTTGATGAACGGAACTTCTATCTTCGAGTATAGTAGTATAAAGGTCAGCGGTACTAATTTTAAGTTTAAATATTGGCCAAACTTCTTAGGTGGAAAGCTTGAGAAATTGAAAACTAATCGAAGAGTGGTATGCGCCATGTACATTGCGTTGTGCACGAGGACAAGAATATCAATGCTGTGCGATTTCCGAGTAGAATTAGGCACGTATGTAGAATGCGAGCCCACCTCAATTGTTCCTACTTTTCAAACTTCAATACACGAGGCGCGGGCAGTGTAGTGGTTAGCGCATCCGAATGGCACGCCGGCGGCCCGGGTTTAATACCTAGACGCAGCAGCCTGATATTTGGTATAAAAACCAATAGACAGTGACTGACTTTGTTGAACAGTGCGGCTGGCGGTGCAATGGTATGCGCCACGCACATTGGCATGTCTCCTACATAATACTTACCCGAATGTCGCACAGGCCGCTATACAATTATACAACGGTAAAACTATGTGTGCCCCGAGGGGATAAATGCGCTATCGCAAGTTTATATGTCGGAGGTAAGAAGGAGAAGAAGAAAGAAAGCGGTACCCCATTTCTTTTAGATCACCGACGTCGCCATCTTGAAATCTGACGTCGCTTAGAAACGAAGATGGCGCGTCTGCCGTATTGTCGTGACGTCACAGTAGGTGTGTCTAATTTCCGGGTTGGCGCCATTACTACGGCGCGTAGCCGAACGCTGGCAAAAGATGCTATGCTGTTTCCTTAGAGTAATCTCCACAGCGTCGCTGTGGGATTGATGACGTTGACGCCAATGGGGTAAAGTAATGCGGGCATATGTAAGAACTGAGCCAACTGAATTTCAACGTCGTTAGTCACCGTACACATTGTAAGACTCTTTTTATTGTGCTTTTTTTCAGGTGTCTTCGCCTGTAGATGATGCAGCCCTGTCCACGGCTGATGACTTCTGGCAGTATCACTCACCGTCCGGGCCCAAAGTTGTGAAGATGGCGACGCTGGACAACCATTTGACAGTGCGTGAAACCTTGCTTTTATCGAGCACAGCCCCTTCGTGCAGTATAAAGTGTTGATGTTATTGATAATGTAAGCCGATAACCAGGAGAAGCAAAGAGAGCTTGGCACAGCTATACGTATCATAACAAGTGCGAGTGGACATTAGTTTTATTGATACAGTTCTCACAATCTCAAGAAAACATTCGAAACGGTTTAGCTAGAGGCTTGATCTACCTAGCTTTCGCGCTATGTGATTGATCAGAGCTGATATAATGAAGATGGTTTAGACTTCTAATCATTTCTTCGCTACGCTTTCAGAGGGTGCTATTTGGGGTCTAGGGATTTTGATGGTTTTGTTTTACGGAATGTGCACTAATTGTATTAAGAAGTAATTTGCGTGGACTCAGTGCAAAGCAGCCAACTATACCAGTAAAGGGTTCACCGTAACACCATCACCTTGATAGCGAGCTTCTGTTGCACGAGGGCAACTTCGACACATTAATTGTAGTATTTCAAAATAGGAATGACAACATATGCTGCTAAAAGGCGGCACATGAAAGGCAATGTTTACAACAAGAGGCCGATATCGCACCGCGGAATGGATCTTAACTTGACATGCGTAAGCATCATTCGCGCGAATGTCACACACATTCTCGCACGCACACATACACCCACTCAATACAGTTATATTTCTTTGCTATTACACCAAGCAGAACGCACTACCAATGGAAACAGTATGCCAATGAACCAGCATGCAAGGGCAGCCGTCAGCCAGGCGGTTTGCCATACTATTACTCACATAATATAAATCACATAATACACATTTGATTGATCTTCCTCGTGAAACAAGTGCAAGATCATTCGATGTTTTGAGAATCACACGCTCATCAGTGCGCATAATTGTATCTAAGCAGTAACGGAGACCGGCTTCATTTTGAGGCAATGCCATGGAACCAGTAGTATACGATACAGTGATGACTGCCAACAGCACAGGTCATTGGCCGTGTCATGAGCGCTATGCCGAGAAACGGATAACTTTTAAAGCTGCACATACCAATACTTATTGTGAATTGCGATATGAAAAAGAAACGTTCTTTCAGACTACACAGAAAACTAACGAGATTGTATGTTTGACTTGTGTGGGATGCACCACCTCTCTCGCGTCGTGTTCTGAGAGCTGTTTTTGTCGAGCACACTTCTGAGTAAATTTGTAAACCTGAAACGAAACAGCAAACATTTGGCAAGTTCAATATGAAAACGAAACCACATAGGAACTAATAAGCAATTATATTATGTATTATAATCATTGGCATTGAGCAACATAAATTGTACGCACTACAAAGATGATTACATCACAGAGTATGTCATGATGTGAACAAACGTCTTTAATCTTACATATTTCGATGTGTTTTTATTTGACATTTCAAGATCGTATAGAGTAGAGTGTGCCAACACTTTGATGAACGGAACTTCTATCTTCGAGCAATGTAGCATAAAGTTCAGCGGTACTAATTTTAAGTTTAAATATTGGCCAAACTTCTTAGGTGGAAAGCTTGAGAAATTGAAAACTAATGAAGAGGCTATGCGCCATGTACATTGTGTTGTGCACGAGGACACATGCTGTGTGATTTCTAGAATTAGCAGTGAGCCCACCATTCCTACTTTCAGCCTCACGAGGGCGGGCAGTGCAGGGCTACGCTTTTCGAATAGCACGCGCGGCCCGTTTAATGAGGCAGCAAAGCTCCGATATATTTGGTATAAAAACCAATAGATAGTGACTGAACAGTGCGGCTGGCGGCGGATGAGTGCCACGCACATTAAGTATGTCTCCTTCACTTCTATCTGAATACGCACAGGTTACTATGCTAATTATACAACAAGTAAAAATTTATAAAATTCTCGAGGTCGCTATCGCAAAGCGAGAGTATAAGAGCAGAAGAAAGAAAATTCCCATTTTTAGAATACCGACAATCTGATCGTCGCTAGAAACTTAAGATGGCAAGTGTCTGACGTATTGTCGTGAATGTCACAGTAGGTGGGGTCTACTCTAATGGCGCCATATCATGCGCGTAGCTTTCGTAATGATGGGCAAAGATGGCTATGTAGTTTCTTAGAGTAAACCCACAGCGTCGCCGATGCCTATGGGAATTCGAGATTATTTCCGGAGCTTTCAACGTCGTTAGTCACCGTACATATTATAAGACTCTTTTTATTGTGCTTTTTTTTAGATGATGCAGCCCTATCCACGGCTGATTACTTCTGGCAGTATCACTGACCGCGCCTGGGCCCAGTGCCAAGATGGCGACGTTGACAACCATTTTCCTGACAGTGCGCATATTTTATCGAGTTAATACTCCTTCATGCGTTGATGTTATTGATACGTAGCCGATAATCAGGATAACAGAGTTTTCAGATACATACAACATAATATTTATGGGACATTGCCTTAATGATTAATACAGTTCTCAAAAAAATCCGAAATGAAACGGCGTTTAGTTAGAGTTTGATTTTTCCACGGCTTTCTTCGCGCTATGTGATTGATCAGAGTTGATATATTTATTATATTTAGACTCTAATCATTTTCGCTGCTGCCAGACGGTGCAAATCTAGGGATTTTGATTTAATTTTTACCGAATGCGCACTAATCGTACAAGAAGGACTCAGTGCAAGGTGCCAACTATACACAGTAAAAATTACACATCACCTTGATATGAGTTTGTTGCACGAGGGCAACTTCGACACATTAATTGTAGTATTTCAAAATAGGAATGACAACATATGCTGCTAAAAGGCGGCACATGAAAGGCAATGTTTACAACAAGAGGCCGATATCGCACCGCGGAATGTGTCTTAACATTGACATGCGTTAGCATCATTCGCGCGAATGTCACACACATTCTCGCACGCACACATACATCCACTCAATACAGTTATATTTCTTTGCTATTACACCAAGCAGAACGCACTACCACTGGAAACAGCAAGGGCAGCCGTCAGCCAGGCGGTTTGCCATACTATTACTCACATAATATAAATCACATAGCAAGATCATTCGATGTTTTGAGACCAATATTTTTCGCAATCACACGCTCATCAGTGCGCATAATTGTATCTAAGTAGTGACGGAGACCGGCTTCATCTTGAGGCAATGCCATGGAACCAATAGTATACGATACAGTGATGACTGCCAACAGCACAGGTCATTGGCCGTGTCATGAGCGCTATGCCGAGAAACGGATAATTTTAAAAGCTGCACATACCAATACTTATTGTGAATTGCGATATGAAAAAGAAACGTTCTTTCAGACTACACAGAAAACTAACGAGATTGTATGTTTGACTTGTGTGGGATGCACCACCTCTCTCGCGTCGTGTTCTGAGAGCTGTTTTTGTCGAGCACACTTCTGAGTAAATTTGTAAACCTGAAACGAAACAGCAAACATTTGGCAAGTTCAATATGAAAACGAAACCACATAGGAACTAATAAGCAATTATATTATGTATTATAATCATTGGCATTGAGCAACATAAATTGTACGCACTACAAAGATGATTACATCACAGAGTATGTCATGATGTGAACAAACGTCTTTAATCTTACATATTTCGATGTGTTTTTATTTGACATTTCAAGATCGTATAGAGTAGAGTGTGCCAACACTTTGATGAACGGAACTTCTATCTTCGAGCAATGTAGCATAAAGTTCAGCGGTACTAATTTTAAGTTTAAATATTGGCCAAACTTCTTAGTGGAAAGTTTGAGCAATTGAAAAACTAATCGCGGGTATGCGCCATACATTGTGTTGTGCACTTATATCATCAGTTGTAGATTCGAGTAGAATTAGCACGTATAGAATGCGAGCCCACTCAATTGTTCTACTCTTTCAAATCTCAATGCGACGAGGGGCGCGGGCAAGCATCTTGGTTGCACGCTGCTCTGGGCGCATCACGCCGCCGGCGGCCCGGGTTTGTAGATATAGCAAGTTCGGGATATAGTTTGGTATAAAACCAATCGACTTTGAACAGTGCGGCTGGCGGCGCGGTATGCGCCAGTATGTCTCCTACATAGCCACTTATTGAATAAATAGACAGGCCACCCATAGCATTATTTCAACGAAAAAGAAAGAAACTCGGCGGAGGCATCGCAGTCGACTGAGCGTCGGAGGTGGAAGCAAGAAAAAGGGTACCCCATTTCTTTTTAGGATCACGGACGCAAATCGCCATCTTGAAATCTCGAAACAGCGCCTGCCGTATTAATGTTGTGGGTTGGCGATTGCGAAGCGGCCGAACGACGGCAAGATGCTATGTAGTTTCCTTAGAGTAATTTCCAATGGGGTAAAGTAATGCGGGCATGTGTAAGAACTGAGCCATCTGAATTTCAACGTCGTCATCGTACATATGATAACTCTCTTTTTATTGTGCTTTTTTTCAGGTGTCTTCGCCTGTAGATGATGCAGCACGAAGGGGCTGTGCTCGATAAAAGTAAGGTTTCACGCACTGTCAAATGGTTGTCCAGCGTCGCCATCTTCACAACTTTGGGCCCGGACGGTCAGTGATACTGCCAGAAGTAATCAGCCGTGGATAGGGCTGCATCATCTACAGGCGAAGACACCTGAAAAAAAGCACAATAAAAAGAGTCTTATAATATGTACGGTGACTAACGACGTTGAAATTCAGATGGCTCAGTTCTTACACATGCCCGCATTACTTTACCCCATAGGCGTCAACGTCATCAATCCCACAGCGACGCTGTGGAGTTTACTCTAAGGAAACTACATAGCATCTTTTGCCATCGTTCGGCTACGCGCCGTATTAATGGCGCCAACCCGGAAATTAGACACACCTACTGTGACGTCACGACAATACGGCAGACGCGCCATCTTCGTTTCTAAGCGACGTCAGATTTCAAGATGGCGACGTCGGTGATCTAAAAGAAATGGGGTACCGCTTTCTTTCTTCTTCTCCTTCTTACCTCCGACATATAAACTTGCGATAGCGCATTTATCCCCTCGGGGCACACATAGTTTTACCGTTGTATAATTGTATAGTGGCCTGTGCGACATTCGGGTAAGTATTATGTAGGAGACATGCCAATGTGCGTGGCGCATACCATTGCACCGCCAGCCGCACTGTTCAACAAAGTCAGTCACTGTCTATTGGTTTTTATACCAAATATCAGGCTTGCTGCGTCTAGTTATTAACCCGCCGCCGGCGTGCCATTCGAAAGCGCTAACCACTACACTGCCCGCGCCTCGTGTATTGAAGTTTGAAAAAGTGAGGAACAATTGAGGTGTGGGCTCGCATTCTACATACGTGCCTAATTCTACTCGGAAATCGCACAGCATTGATATTCTTGTCCTCGTGCACAACGCAATGTACATGGCGCATACCACTCTTCGATTAGTTTTCAATTTCTCAAGCTTTCCACCTAAGAAGTTTGGCCAATATTTAAACTTAAAATTAGTACCGCTGAACTTTATGCTACATTGCTCGAAGATAGAAGTTCCGTTCATCAAAGTGTTGGCACACTCTACTCTATACGATCTTGAAATGTCAAATAAAAACACATCGAAATATGTAAGATTAAAGACGTTTGTTCACATCATGACATACTCTGTGATGTAATCATCTTTGTAGTGCGTACAATTTATGTTGCTCAATGCCAATGATTATAATACATAATATAATTGCTTATTAGTTCCTATGTGGTTTCGTTTTCATATTGAACTTGCCAAATGTTTGCTGTTTCGTTTCAGGTTTACAAATTTACTCAGAAGTGTGCTCGACAAAAACAGCTCTCAGAACACGACGCGAGAGAGGTGGTGCATCCCACACAAGTCAAACATACAATCTCGTTAGTTTTCTGTGTAGTCTGAAAGAACGTTTCTTTTTCATATCGCAATTCACAATAAGTATTGGTATGTGCAGCTTTTAAAATTATCCGTTTCTCGGCATAGCGCTCATGACACGGCCAATGACCTGTGCTGTTGGCAGTCATCACTGTATCGTATACTTCTGGTTCCATGGCATTGCCTCAAAATGAAGCCGGTCTCCGTTACTGCTTAGATACAATTATGCGCACTGATGAGCGTTGATTGCGAAAATATTGGTCTCAAAACATCGAATGATCTTGCACTTGTTTCACGAGGAAGATCAATCAAATGTGTATATGTGATTTATATTATGTGAGTAATAGTATGGCAAACCGCCTGCTGACGGCTGCCTTATGCTGGTTCATTGGCATACTGTTTCCATTGGTAGTGCGTTCTGCTTGGTGTAATAGCAAATATAACTGTATTGATGGTGTATGTGTGCGTGGAAATGTGTGTGAATTCGCGCGAATATCTTACGCATGTCAGTTAAGATCCATTCGCGGTGCGATATCGGCCTCTTGTTGTAAACATTGCCTTTCATGTGCCGCCTTTTAGCAGCATATGTTGTCATTCCTATTTTGAAATACTACAATTAATGTGTCGAAGTTGCCCTCGTGCAACAGAAGCTCGCTATCAAGGTGATGTGTTACGGTGAACCCTTTACTGGTATAGTTGGCTGCTTTGCACTGAGTCCTTGCAAATTACTTCTTAATACAATTAGTGCACATTCGGTAAAACAAAACCATCAAAATCCCTAGACCCCAAATAGCACCATCTGAAAGCGTAGCGAAGAAATGATTAGAAGTCTAAACCATCTTCATTATATCAGCTCTGATCAATCACATAGCGCAAATAGGTAGATCAAGCCTCTAGCTAAACCGTTTCGATTGTTTTCTCGAGATTTGAGAACTGTATCATTAAAACTAATGTCCACTCGCACTTGTTATGATCGTATAGCTGTGCAAACTCATTGATTATCTGGTTATCGGCTTGCATTATCAATAACATCAACACTTTATACTGCATGAAGGGGCTGTGCTCGATAAAAGTAAGGTTTCACGCACTGTCAAATGGTTGTCAGCGTCGCCATCTTCACGAACTTTGGGCCCGGAGTCAGTATACTGCCGAAGTAATCAGCCGTGGATAGGCGCATCATCTACAGGCGAAGACACCTGAAAAAAGCCAATAAAAGAGTCTTATAATATGTACGGTGACTAACGACGTTGAAATTCAGATGGCTCAGTTCTTACACATGCCCGCATTACTTTACCCCATAGGCGTCAACGTCATCAATCCCACAGCGACGCTGTGGATTTACTCTAAGAAACTACATAGCATCTTTTGCCATCGTTCGGCTACGCGCCGTATTAATGGCGCCACCCGGAAATGACGACAATACGTCAGCTGCCATCTTCGTTTCTAAGCGACGTCAGATTTCAAGATGGCGACGTCGGTGATCTAAAAGAAATGGGGTACCGCTTTCTTTCTTCTTCTCCTTCTTACCTCCGACATATAAACTTGCGATAGCGCATTTATCCCCTCGGGGCACACATAGTTTTACCGTTGTATAATTGTATAGTGGCCTGTGCGACATTCGGATAAGTATTATGTAGGAGACATGCCAATGTGCGTGGCGCATACCATTGACGCCAGCCGCACTGTTCAACAAGTCAGTCACTGTCTATTGTTTTTATACCAAATATATCAGGCTTGCTGTCGTATTAAACCCGGCGCCGCTGCAGAAAGCGCTAACTCGCTGCCCGCGCCTCTGTATTGAAGTTTGAAAGTAGGAAATTGGGCTCATGCTGTGCTAATTCTACTCGGAAATCGCAGCTGATATTCTTGTCCTCGTGCACAACCATGTACATGGCGCATACCATCTTCGATTAGTTTTCAATTTCTCAAGCTTTCCACCTAAGAAGTTTGGCAATATTTAAACTTAAAATTAGTACCGCTGAACTTTATGCTACATTGCTCGAAGATAGAAGTTCCGTTCATCAAAGTGTTGGCACACTCTACTCTATACGATCTTGAAATGTCAAATAAAAACACATCGAAATATGTAAGATTAAAGACGTTTGTTCACATCATGACATACTCTGTGATGTAATCATCTTTGTAGTGCGTACAATTTATGTTGCTCAATGCCAATGATTATAATACATAATATAATTGCTTATTAGTTCCTATGTGGTTTCGTTTTCATATTGAACTTGCCAAATGTTTGCTGTTTCGTTTCAGGTTTACAAATTTACTCAGAAGTGTGCTCGACAAAAACAGCTCTCAGAACACGACGCGAGAGAGGTGGTGCATCCCACACAAGTCAAACATACAATCTCGTTAGTTTTCTGTGTAGTCTGAAAGAACGTTTCTTTTTCATATCGCAATTCACAATAAGTATTGGTATGTGCAGCTTTTAAAATTATCCGTTTCTCGGCATAGCGCTCATGACACGGCCAATGACCTGTGCTGTTGGCAGTCATCACTGTATCGTATACTACTGGTTCCATGGCATTGCCTCAAAATGAAGCCGGTCTCCGTTACTGCTTAGATACAATTATGCGCACTGATGAGCGTGTGATTGCGAAAAATATTGGTCTCAAAACATCGAATGATCTTGCACTTGTTTCACGAGGAAGATCAATCAAATGTGTATTATGTGATTTATATTATGTGAGTAATAGTATAGCAAACCGCCTGGCTGACGGCTGCCCTTGCATGCTGGTTCTTTGGCATACTGTTTCCAGTGGTAGTGCGTTCTGCTTGGTGTAATAGCAAAGAAATATAACTGTATTGAGTGGGTGTATGTGTGCGTGCGAGAATGTGTGTGACATTCGCGCGAATGATGCTTACGCATGTCAAGTTAAGATCATTCCGCGGCGATATCGGCTCTTGTGTAACATTGTGTCGCCTTTTAGCAGCATATGTTGTCATTCCTATTTTGAAATCTACAATTAATGTGTCGAAGTTGCCCTCGTGCAGAAGCTCGCTATCAGGTGATGGTGTTAGGTGCCTTTACTGGTATATTGGCTGCTTTGCACTGAGTCCTTGCAAATTACTTCTTAATACAATTAGTGCACATTCGGTAAAACAAAACCATCAAAATCCCTAGACCCCAAATAGCACCATCTGAAAGCGTAGCGAAGAAATGATTAGAAGTCTAAACCATCTTCATTATATCAGCTCTGATCAATCACATAGCGCGAGCTGGTAGATCAAACCTCTAGCTAAACCGTTTCGATTGTTTTCTCGAGATTGTGAGAACTGTATCATTAAAACTAATGTCCACTCGCACTTGTTATGATACGTATAGCTGTGCAAAGCTCTCTTTGATTATCCTGGTTATCGGCTTACATTATCAATAACATCAACACTTTATACTGCATGAAGGGCTGCTCGATAAAATAGGTTTCAGCTTCAAATGGTTGTCCAGCGTCGCCATCTTCACAACTTTGGGCCCGGACGGTCAGTGATACTGCCAGAAGTAATCAGCCGTGGAAGGGCTGCATCATCTACACAATGAAAAAAAGCCAATAAGAGTCTTATAATATGTGCGGTGACTAACGACGTTGATCAGATGGCTCGATTCATGCCCGCGTGCACTTACCCCATGGCGATCAACGTCATCATCACGCTGTGGATCTCAGAAACTACATAGCATCTTTGCCATCGTTGCTAGCCTAGTATGGCGCCAACCCGGAATGGACACCTCTGTGACGTCACGCAATACGGCAGACGCGCCATCTTCGTTTCTAAGCGACGTCAGATTTCAAGATGGCGAGTCTGATCTAAAAGAAATGGGGTACCGCTTCTTTCTTCTTCTCCTTCTTACCTCCGACATAAACTTGCGATAGCGCTCCACTTTTTCCGTTATAATTTATGAAGGCTTATTATATTAAAATTTTAAAAGTGTCGGAGATCCCAGTCTTTGGGAAAAATCTTTAT
>JAODUO010008929.1:0-10754 GCA_025642075.2 Ridgeia piscesae
GGGTAGGTTCGGGAAAAAGGGGGTGGGGGTGGGTGGGGGAAAAACAGGGGGGAGGGGGGAAAGGGGGGGGGTGGAGGAAAAAGGGGTGGGAGGAAATGGGACAGGGGAGGTGGGAGGGACAGGGAAGAGGGAGGATGAAGGGCAAGGAGTGGGAGGAGAACATGAAGAGACAGAGAGGATGGGACGAGAGGGAGGTGGGAGGGACATGGAGAGGAGGTGAGAGGGACAGAGAGGGAGGTGGGAAAGAGGGAAATGGGAGGGACAGAAGGCAGGTGGGAGGAATGGAGATGGAGGTGGGATGAACAGAGAGGGAGGTGGGAGGAATGGAGATGGAGGTGAGAGGGAGGTGGGAGGAATGGAGAGGGAGGGGGTAGGGGACAGAGAGGGAGGTGGGAGGAATGGACAGGGAGGTGGGAGGAACAGAGAGGGAAGTGGGAGGAATGGAGACGGAGGTGGGATGGACAGAGAGGGAGGTGATGATAGGGACAGAGAGGGAGGTGGTAGGAAAAAGAGGGAGGTGGGAGGAATGGACAGTGAGGTGGGAGGGACAGAGAGGGAGGTGATAGGGACAGAGAGGTAGGTGGGAGGGACAGAGAGAGGGTGGGAGGGACAGATAGGGAGGTGTTAGGGATAAAGAGGGAGGTGTTAGGGACAAAGAGGGAGGTGGGAAGGACAGAGAGGGAGGTGGGAGGAATGAACTTGGCCTTTTTATTGAACATTACTACTGATTTGAAAAAGGAAAAGTTTTATGTTTTGCAAGCATTTGTTATTATTTTACCTGAATTAGTGTCATTTTATGGGCGGAACTGCAAGTTTGATATTTATTATAAATTAATTATTATTCTCATTCTATTAATCCCATTGCTAGTACGGTAAACAATTGGTTAGACACCATACATATATTCCTAATATAAGAACCATCATAATATAATACTCGTGCGTAGTAATAATATTAAATTTGTATTTCTATATATCCCTCGCAACTGTCACATATGGTCTTAGGACTTTATCAACTGTCTACCTAGTTGATCCACTTTCTAATTAACATGGTTTTTTCATTGTCTCGTGATGCAAAATACACTGCACAATTATCAATAAAAACCAAATATGCTATTTCAAAATCCTCAAAGAGAGTTTCTAGATGGCACCACCATCTATCATGTTAATGAGTCGGACGACATCTATGAGTATAACCCGAGGTCACGACGACCTCGAACAGACTATCTCAGCGATGAAATTAAGTGCCTAGAAGCAAAGCTCGCAAAACGAAGGGCGGAACTCGGAGAGACTGACCGACTGCTTCTGGAGTGTGATGCAGATCTGATTGATGCTCGCAAAGAGGTGAGAGGTCACTCACAGAAGTCATGTGATCTGGCTCGTGTGTGAAGTTGTACTATGCAGTGACAGCGCTGTCGCACACAATTTCACACACACATACATAAAACAAACACACTCACACAACACACACACACACACACACTCACACACACACACACACTACACACACACAGGCACACACGACACACACGCACCACGCACGCACGGGACGCACGCACGCATGCAGCATGCACCAATACACACACACACACATACACACACACAATCACACTACACACATCCAACATGTTTAATTTCAAAAATGCCAAAACAAGATGATCAAATCGAGGTCTCAAAATCGGGCTTTTATACTTAAATTGAAGGGTTTCGGAAAATCGGGCTTTTATGCGTAAATTGTTTTTTAACCATAAATGTGAATAATATACACTGTATTTCAAAATAGAATAACATTTTATTGATTAACACATTAACACGAATTTGTATTATCATTAACAGTTAACCAGTCATAATACACATACATCATTTAAAAAATTCCTTGTTAATCTGATAAAAAAGTGTTGTTGTTTATCTCTCGTCAGTTCAAAAGAAGACATGGTCATAAATGAATAAAATTACAATGTTCAGTAATTTTGTTGTGTTCTTGCCATCTAGGTATAACATCATCATGTTTGTTCAACTTCTGATATGCATCATATTGTGCAAAGAATCCCTTGCATGAAAAGCAGCAGCATGTACATGATATTTTATTACACAACTATTTTATTACACAACTAACTTAATCTTTACATGTAAAACTTGAACATAGCATTTGTTATTTATAAGCCAGTCTGAGCCATGGTGACAGGGGCATGATGAGAGACATACTAAAACAAGCATGCATTCGTTTGCTAAGAAGAATGTTTTTAATTTACATGTCTAATATACTCAAATAGTAATGCTTAACAAAAAGTATATAAACTTTAAAACATGCATATGTAGTGTAGATGTATGGATGGGCATTATTTGTGCATATGTGAACAGATTGAGCTTTGCCCTACAAGACCGGAATGTATACGGTGGGCGATAATAGGGTATCGTAGCTATTCGCGGTGCTACCAGAAAGCTTATAAGCAATGTCAACAACAGGCAAGGGGTAGGCATTGCACCTAGATATGTATTAGACTGTTTTCAATGTGCAGTCATCAAAGTAAGATGTGATTTAAATAACTCCAAATCAGGCCATTGTTCAATTTGTTGTCCGCGCCGCCGATGTCTCTGTTTGTACTTTGACTTTGTGACCATTAAATTAGCTCAGTCTCAGACTCAGACTCGATTGCAATTACCAGGATTAGGTAACTGGCATTGTCGTTGTGAGGCGACACTAAAAAATCCGTGAGACAATACCCAGCCAGACACACACACACACACACACACACACATACACACACACACATTACTACACACACACAAACACACACACACACACACATTACATTGACACACACTACACATTAGTATAGGCCACGCAGCACATGCACGCAGCACGCTGGCACTGTCACACACACACACACACATGCTCCCATCCTTATGCCGTTTGTTTTCAGGCGAAGCTGACACTGCGTCAGTTTGAGGAGACGCGTGCGTCCCTCATATCTGCCCTCACAGACAGTGAGGGGCTGGAGAGGTGGGCCCACGAGGCGGGGGTGAACCTCGTGAGGGCTGAGGACCAGCTGCGATTGATGCAGAGGCAGAACAACGACCTCACAATGAGACGGAATGACAGCTAGGGAGAGATTGCTGAGCGAGATCGAGGCGGTAAATGTCTTTGCCTTCTAATTAATAGGCTGATTTTGGAATTGTAATAGCATCACCTCCTTGTGTCGTAGTTCACTCGCCTTCGTCTGTGTTCACTCGCTTCCTTGAATTATTGGCTTCTGATTGGTAATACATTTGGGAAAACTCAGAGATTTTTTCAGTTGACACATTTAGTTATAATTCATCCCGCCAAGTGGCGTCACTGTTGAGGTCTGTCATTGTTTGCTTCGTGCAATGTTGTGATTGATAACTCAGAAATGCAGTGGTCATAGCAGCGAGCTAATCCTGACCCCGATAAGTCTTATCCCAATAATCCAGACACACATGGCACGCAGACGTTTTTGAAGGAACTAAATTTCCAAACATTAGTACATCCTGCTATATGCATGAGAGCTATCTGAATCACTTGCTAATCCAAAAACGTACAGATGACAACTATTTTTGGATTAACAAAATTTATCACTACACAATTGCGTTACTTTCCAGTAAAATATTAAACATAGTCATAAAAGATATTGTACTGTTGTCGTTAATGCTGGTTCGATATTCGATATATAGAAGTATCGCGATACTTGCGAAAGTTCGATACCGCGATACCTAGTGGTATCGCGATACTTCGATATTGTTGGTATCGAACGCCCACTGTTCGATACCTTCGATACCTTCGATTCCTTTGATACTTTCGATACCTTCGATACCTTCGATATTTCGATACTTCGACATCAAGTCCAGTGACCAGTCGACGACGTCGATCGATGCGAAGGCGCAACATCGTTGTCGATGACGTCGTTGTTTACGAGAACTACGACTTCGCTGTTTAACTTGACTTAGACGTGGTTGTTTAAAAAATAATATAAAATCAAATGTGAATTGTTTTCTAAAACTTTATTGTAGAGATAGTCTGTATAATAACTGTTTTCTGTGCGTGATCTTAGCCTAGGTCATACTTAGCCTCGGTTATCCAAAACGAAGGTTTGCGACTCTCCCGTTTGGTGGCACTACTATCCATGCCGTTGGTCTCCCTACTTTACTTACGGTTACGCGTACAAAAACACACATCCTATAGTATTTTTATAGAGTGTTTATTGCACGGACTAGTATTTATGAAACTAATTTAATAATAATATTATTAATATAAATAATTATTCGAGCGCGATGCGCAAGCTTTGTTGATCCGGGTTCCGTTTGGTGGCGCTGTTTATCTGTTTGGTGGCGCCACCGTTTGCCGTATTCGACTCCCTCAACCAAGACGAACGACAACAAGTTGCAACGTTCGTCGATAATTTGGCAGTTTTTCAACAAAGAGTGTCTGCTATGCAAAAAGCGCCCCAAAGATTGCGGGGGAATACATCGAATTTGACGAAACAAGTTACTGTCCACCATTCAAGAAACTATTAAAACGTGATGATCAACTTTCATCGAAGGACACGTCGACGTCGTGGACAACGTCGCAACGACTCGAAAACGTGTTCTATTGAAATATTCGACAATGAGCATGCATTGGACATCTAGTTACAGTTGAAGCGAATCGCCAACGGTTGCCGAATTTACTACTGCGGCCACAGCGTCAAGAATTACATACACGATAACTGTTATTGGCACTGGCCAAACAGGTTCACCACTGGCACTGGCAGAGGCAGAGGTAGAAACCGACTTGTTCTTGAAAACAGTTGCAAAATCATTATGGGGCTTGTTATGTGTACTTGATAACGTGGTAATTTAAGTTTTATATTAAACTGGGAAGTACAAAATTATTGTAATTTTAATTAATATGTATTGTATTATTAATTAGTGTTATTTTATTGTAATCGTCTATACAGTTTTGATGTTAAATCATCATTATCTTTACGATACACTTAATAAAAAACCAGTTATTAAAGTGAATGTGCAACTGTGCTGGCACTATTATAAGTGATAGACCATGTGTTTAGCAATAACATATTATGTGTATGTTATGTTTCAGCTGTACTTAATTGTTGATGGTAACTTTAGAGGACATGTTAACTTGAAATTAAGCTGCTTTATAGTGTATTTGCAAACAGCTGGGGTGAAATACTGTTATTAATTTAAAATAATTCAGTGCAATTAATTAAAGTATTTGTCACTAGGTATTTTATTGCAGTTGTCTTTATTGTTTTAATATTATATTACAATTACCTTTTAGTTTTACAACAGTAATCACTTATATTGAAACTGTTGTTTGTTTACTTAAATAAAATGAAAATTGCATATTAATCATTGTTTGCATGACTAAAATTATCATATATTTCCCTACAAGTGGAACATTGTGTGTGTTTTTGTGGCATTACTCTAAATGGCTAGTGTGTTTCTTCAAAAATCTGGTATCGATTAGATCAAAGACCCTGGTGACCGAACTCAGCAATACAAATGAGTCGATATCGACTACTGTTGGGGGACACCAGGCCACTGGAACTGTGTTATATGTCTAATATTCACATAAAACACAGTTCCCAGTAGAAGCACAGTATGCAATAGAAGTAGTCCTGGTTCAATACCAGAATTCTTCGACATCGATCGATATATTGTTGCTCGATACTAGAATTCTTTGATATCAATTGATACCAGATTTTTATTCGATACTCAAAATTTACCTTGTAAGTCTAATTCAGTACAGTAGAGACCTCCAAAGAAGCACACTATCCACTTACAGTAATACACAGTTACACACAATGACATGTTCCACTTGTAGGGAAATATAATTATAATTTTAGTCATGCAAACAATTATTAATATGCAATTTTCATTTTATTTAAGTAAACAAACAGCAGTTTCAATATAAGTGATTACTGTTGTAAAACTAAAAAATTATTGTAATATAATATTAAAACAATAAAGACAACTGCAATAAAATACCTAGTGACAAATACTTTAATTAATTGCACTGAATTATTTTAAATTAATAACAGTATTTCACCCCAGCTGTTTGCAAATACACTATAAAGCAGCTTAATTTCAAGTTAACATGTCCTCTAAAGTTACCATCAACAATTAAGTACAGCTGAAACATAACATACACATAATATGTTATTGCTAAACACATGGTCTATCACTTATAATAGTGCCAGCACAGTTGCACATTCACTTTAATAACTGGTTTTTTATTAAGTGTATCGTAAAGATAATGATGATTTAACATCAAAACTGTATAGACGATTACAATAAAATAACACTAATTAATAATACAATACATATTAATTAAAATTACAATAATTTTGTACTTCCCAGTTTAATATAAAACTTAAATTACCACGTTATCAAGTACACATAACAAGCCCCATAATGATTTTGCAACTGTTTTCAAGAACAAGTCGGTTTCTACCTCTGCCTCTGCCAGTGCCAGTGGTGAACCTGTTTGGCCAGTGCCAATAACAGTTATCGTGTATGTAATTCTTGACGCTGTGGCCGCAGTAGTAAATTCGGCAACCGTTGGCGATTCGCTTCAACTGTAACTAGATGTCCAATGCATGCTCATTGTCGAATATTTCAATAGAACACGTTTTCGAGTCGTTGCGACGTTGTCCACGACGTCGACGACGTCGACGTGTCCTTCGATGAAAGTTGATCATCACGTTTTAATAGTTTCTTGAATGGTGGACAGTAACTTGTTTCGTCAAATTCGATGTATTCCCCCGCAATCTTTGGGGCGCTTTTTGCATAGCAGACACTCTTTGTTGAAAAACTGCCAAATTATCGACGAACGTTGCAACTTGTTGTCGTTCGTCTTGGTTGAGGGAGTCGAATACGGCAAACGGTGGCGCCACCAAACAGCAAAACAGCGCCACCAAACGGAACCCGGATAAACAAAGCTTGCGCATCGCGCTCGAATAATTATTTATATTAATAATATTATTATTAAATTAGTTTCATAAATACTAGTCCGTGCAATAAACACTCTATAAAAATACTATAGGATGTGTGTTTTTGTACGCGTAACCGTAAGTAAAGTAGGGAGACCAACGGCATGGATAGTAGTGCCACCAAACGGGAGAGTCGCAAACCTTCGTTTTGGATAACCGAGGCTAAGTATGACCTAGGCTAAGATCACGCACAGAAAACAGTTATTATACAGACTATCTCTACAATAAAGTTTTAGAAAACAATTCACATTTGATTTTATATTATTTTTTAAACAACCACGTCTAAGTCAAGTTAAACAGCGAAGTCGTAGTTCTCGTAAACAACGACGTCATCGACAACGATGTTGCGCCTTCGCATCGATCGACGTCGTCGACTGGTCACTGGACTTGATGTCGAAGTATCGAAATATCGAAGGTATCGAAGGTATCGAAAGTATCAAAGGAATCGAAGGTATCGAAGGTATCGAACAGTGGGCGTTCGATACCAACAATATCGAAGTATCGCGATACCACTAGGTATCGCGGTATCGAACTTTCGCAAGTATCGCGATACTTCTATATATCGAATATCGAACCAGCATTAACGACAACAGTACAATATCTTTTATGACTATGTTTAATATTTTACTGGAAAGTAACGCAATTGTGTAGTGATAAATTTTGTTAATCCAAAAATAGTTGTCATCTGTACGTTTTTGGATTAGCAAGTGATTCAGATAGCTCTCATGCATATAGCAGGATGTACTAATGTTTGGAAATTTAGTTCCTTCAAAAACGTCTGCGTGCCATGTGTGTCTGGATTATTGGGATAAGACTTATCGGGGTCAGGATTAGCTCGCTGCTATGACCACTGCATTTCTGAGTTATCAATCACAACATTGCACGAAGCAAACAATGACAGACCTCAACAGTGACGCCACTTGGCGGGATGAATTATAACTAAATGTGTCAACTGAAAAAATCTCTGAGTTTTCCCAAATGTATTACCAATCAGAAGCCAATAATTCAAGGAAGCGAGTGAACACAGACGAAGGCGAGTGAACTACGACACAAGGAGGTGATGCTATTACAATTCCAAAATCAGCCTATTAATTAGAAGGCAAAGACATTTACCGCCTCGATCTCGCTCAGCAATCTCTCCCTAGCTGTCATTCCGTCTCATTGTGAGGTCGTTGTTCTGCCTCTGCATCAATCGCAGCTGGTCCTCAGCCCTCACGAGGTTCACCCCCGCCTCGTGGGCCCACCTCTCCAGCCCCTCACTGTCTGTGAGGGCAGATATGAGGGACGCACGCGTCTCCTCAAACTGACGCAGTGTCAGCTTCGCCTGAAAACAAACGGCATATGGCTAAGGATGGGAGCATGGTGTGTGTGTGTGTGTGTTTGTGTGTGCGTGCGTGTGCGTGCGTGCGCTTCCGTGCGTGCGTGCGTGTGCGTGCGTGCGAGCGCGTGCATGCCTGTGTGTGTGTGTGTGTGTGTGTGTGTGTGTGTGTGTGTGTGTGTGTGTGTGTGTGTGTGTGTGTGTGTGTGTGTGTGTGTGTGTGTGTGTGTGTGTGTGTGTGTGTGTGTGTGTGTGTGTGTGTGTATCATACATGTAAATTAAGTCTCCCGGTATTGAACTACATCTCCCGGTCTCCCGGCGGGAGCAGCAAATCTCCCAGTTTTCACTGAAACCCTAACAAACAAATTCTGCCTAACTTACCCAACTGGGTGTGGATAATTGGTTTTATTTCTGGCTGGGTATTGTCTCACGGATTTTTTAGTGTCGCCTCACAACGACAATGCCAGTTACCTAATCCTGGTAATTGCAATCGAGTCTGAGTCTGAGACTGAGCTAATTTAATGGTCACAAAGTCAAAGTACAAACAGAGACATCGGCGGCGCGGACAACAAATTGAACAATGGCCTGATTTGGAGTTATTTAAATCACATCTTACTTTGATGACTGCACATTGAAAACAGTCTAATACATATCTAGGTGCAATGCCTACCCCTTGCCTGTTGTTGACATTGCTTATAAGCTTTCTGGTAGCACCGCGAATAGCTACGATACCCTATTATCGCCCACCGTATACATTCCGGTCTTGTAGGGCAAAGCTCAATCTGTTCACATATGCACAAATAATGCCCATCCATACATCTACACTACATATGCATGTTTTAAAGTTTATATACTTTTTGTTAAGCATTACTATTTGAGTATATTAGACATGTAAATTAAAAACATTCTTCTTAGCAAACGAATGCATGCTTGTTTTAGTATGTCTCTCATCATGCCCCTGTCACCATGGCTCAGACTGGCTTATAAATAACAAATGCTATGTTCAAGTTTTACATGTAAAGATTAAGTTAGTTGTGTAATAAAATAGTTGTGTAATAAAATATCATGTACATGCTGCTGCTTTTCATGCAAGGGATTCTTTGCACAATATGATGCATATCAGAAGTTGAACAAACATGATAATGTTATACCTAGATGGCAAGAACACAACACAATTACTGAACATTGTAATTTTATTCATTTATGACCATGTCTTCTTTTGAACTGACGAGAGATAAACAACAACACTTTTTTATCAGATTAACAAGGAATTTTTTAAATGATGTATGTGTATTATGACTGGTTAACTGTTAATGATAATACAAATTCGTGTTAATGTGTTAATCAATAAAATGTTATTCTATTTTGAAATACAGTGTATATTATTCACATTTATGGTTAAAAAACAATTTACGCATAAAAGCCCGATTTTCCGAAACCCTTCAATTTAAGTATAAAAGCCCGATTTTCCGAGACCGTCCGATTTACGTTTCAATCTACTGTTTTGGCATTTTTGAAACTTAACATGTATGGAGTGTGTGTGTGTGTGTGTGTGTGTGTGTGTGTGTGTGCGCGTGCGTGCGTGCATGCGTGCGTGCGCTTCCGTGCGTGCGTGTGCGTGCGTGCGCGCGCGTGCATGCCTGTGTGTGTGTGTGTGTGTGTGTGTGTGTGTGTGTGTGTGTGTGTGTGTGTGTGTGTACATGTGTGTGCGACAGCGCTGTCACTGCATAGTACAACTTCACACACGAGCCAGATCACATGACTTCTGTGAGTGACCTCTCATCTCTTTGCGAGCATCAATCAGATCTGCATCACACTCCAGAACCAGTCGGTCAGTCTCTCCGAGTTCCGCCCTTCGTTTTGCGAGCTTTGCTTCTAGGCACTTAATTTCATCGCTGAGATAGTCTGTTCGAGGTCGTCGTGACCTCGGGTTATACTCATAGATGTCGTCCGACTCATTAACATGATAGATGGTGGTGCCATCTAGAAACTCTCTTTGAGGATTTTGAAATAGCATATTTGGTTTTTATTGATAATTGTGCAGTGTATTTTGCATCACGAGACAATGAAAAAACCATGTTAATTAGAAAGTGGATCAACTAGGTAGACAGTTGATAAAGTCCTAAGACCATATGTGACAGTTGCGAGGGATATATAGAAATACAAATTTAATATTATTACTACGCACGAGTATTATATTATGATGGTTCTTATATTAGGAATATATGTATGGTGTCTAACCAATTGTTTACCGTACTAGCAATGGGATTAATAGAATGAGAATAATAATTAATTTATAATAAATATCAAACTTGCAGTTCCGCCCATAAAATGACACTAATTCAGGTAAAATAATAACAAATGCTTGCAAAACATAAAACTTTTCCTTTTTCAAATCAGTAGTAATGTTCAATAAAAAGGCCAAG
>JAODUO010008930.1:2500-15000 GCA_025642075.2 Ridgeia piscesae
GTATTCGTATTCGTATTCGTATTCGTACTTCGTACTTCGTACTCGTATTCGTACTCGTACTCGTACTCGTACTCGTATTCGTACTCGTACTCGTACTCGTACTCGTACTCGTACTCGTACTCGTACTCGTACTCGTACTCGTACTCGTACTCGTACTCGTACTCGTACTCGTACTCGTACTCGTACTCGTACTCGTACTCGTACTCGTACTCGTACTCGTACTCGTACTCGTACTCGTACTCGTACTCGTACTCGTACTCGTACTCGTACTCGTACTCGTACTCGTACTCGTACTCGTACTCGTACTCGTACTCGTACTCGTACTCGTACTCGTACTCGTACTCGTACTCGTACTCGTACTCGTACTCGTACTCGTACTCGTACTCGTACTCGTACTCGTACTCGTACTCGTACTCGTACTCGTACTCGTACTCGTACTCGTACTCGTACTCGTACTCGTACTCGTACTCGTACTCGTACTCGTACTCGTACTCGTATATAAAACAAATTTATATTAGTACCAGAACATTATGTTGTAATACATTTATTAAAACAATATGTGTATACATACTTATGTTTGCTATATTATTCATATCTTAAATGTTACAATTATTGTGTTACAATCAGTGGACTCGCTGTCATGCAAACAACTGTTAGAACTAAGTAATATTTCCATGAATCGCATCACCAGTAGACGCTGAAAACGAAACGAAAACGACGAAGACGATGACGAAGACAATTACGTATGGGGGATTGTACTTGACGGTGGTGAACCGTGGGGAAGGTTAGCTCTGTAACCTTTTTTCCCAGGCTGCATTAGCTGTATCGAAAGTGTCTTTTCCCGTTAGCGAATAGTCCTTCGCCGGAACGACGGGTTGCGATCATTGAAATGTCATGTACGGAAGTATTATTTTGCGGAATTTCCATAGTTACACGTAGAACATTAGACGAGTGTACACGTATATTGTCGCGTCAATGAACCCTGAAACTGCGAGAGTATGCACGAATGTTGTCCTTTCTGCAGAAATAAAGACACTTTATTGTCAATTTCAAACATGTCGTCTGCAGTGGACATCCTGCAATTACGGTTAACCAATTCCAAGTTATGTCTCTAGCCACGAAGAAGAGGCAATTAGTCCGGACAATGCGGTTACCTTGTCGTTCGGGTCAGTATGGTCCAAAAAGAGGGTGGCCGTAATAGCGAGATTATACTATATGAAGAAACGAGTGTTTTAGAACTGCCCACCCCCAATCCCGACCCACAAAAAAGGGTAGCAAAGTAATTTCTTATGCGTCCTGTATGTCTGTCTTATGTAGGTGTGTACATATGTGTGCATGTATGTGTGTTTGTATGAATGTATATGTGGGTATGTATGTAGGTATGTAGGTATGCATATATGTATCCATGTGTGTATGAATATATGTATATTCGCACTTATATATGTATCCATACGTGTTTGTACATATGTATGTATGTGTGTATGTATGTAATGTATGTATGTGTGTGTATGTATGTGTATGTATATGTGATGTATATGTATGTATGTATGCATGTATGTATGTATTTATGTATTTATGTATTTATGTATTTATGTATATATGATTTATATGATTTATATGTATGTATGTATTTACGTATCATTGTATATGATGCATATGTATGTATGTATGTATGTATGTATGTATGTATGTATGTATGTATATATATATATACGTATGTGTGGACGTATGTATATTTCGCTAAATCTACTGGTCCGCTATATAGCCGAAAATGTTATACCAGTATATCACCTTCGCCATGACAAATGCACAAGAGTAGAGCCATGATAACATGTTAGACCCCGACATGGTCTTGGTAGATCTTAACTCATATTGACTCGGTTTACAGATTAGGACTTTGGGAACTAATGTCAAAGGCCATACAACGGGAATTCCTCGAAGAGTTCTGTCCATAATTTGCTTCGGTGAAAACAGGTGTTTGTAACGGCACATACAGCTAGGGTATTAATGTTTCTTCCATTTCGGGTTCATCCTTAAAGGGATATATAGACGCAAGTCCTGCCGTCAGGATATCCCATAAGCTTTCCTTTTCTTCCGGTTTGCAGATAAGTTCGTCTACGTCTTCGTCATCTCCAGAATCTACTGTTTTTGTTGTTCTTATGAATACACTTCTGAGAGACTTCAGTAGAATTTCGCCTCCAAATCTCGACGTTAATCCTTTGTCATCGCCAATCCTACAAGAGACACGTAAATATGCAAGCAAGCAGTATATTTATTTATTTACATTACTGGTGTCCTTTCTTTTGAAATCAACTTTTAACGAAGTATATTATTTGGGAGTTACTTTTACTTGTAACGAAGTATATATTTTTTTACTTTCCAGGTATATATTTTGCTAGTTTACGAAAACATATCCATGCTCGTCAACCGCTTTTGAAATAAGGAATTGAATCTCTCGGCATGGTAGATGCATGTTTTAATTAGTATGTCGATGTTAATTGAAAGAAGAAGGACGTTATGCCAATACTGAACGTATTTATTGTAGTTTTGAACCTTTGCTAACTTGTAGATCTGTGCTTGACAACTCTTGCGTGTTCACCATCTGGCAGGCAGGTTATTATTTTATATCTCATCTCAATACATCGTTGTCTGTGGATGCATAGTTTGTTTCAAAACGTACAACTTTCGTGAATGGTATTCATTTCAATATAAAATACTCCAACAATGTTTTATAAACATCGCATAGATTGCATGGTCGGAACGCAGAAGCTAGTACGATGTGTCGCATTGATTACTTGGTTTGGGAGTGGATTTGCGCTGTTCTCACGGATGCTTCAGATATTATTAGTTAGTTTGACTCACATAACTTCCAAACGTTGCTTATGGGATTAGTTATGGCTAGTTTTACATGGCAAACAGCTTTGTTTTCCGACGATGTACACACTATATCAATATCTACTGAACATTCAAGCTGTCAAAAACAGACCCACTCACTAACATAGCTGACTAGATAGTGGGACTGGAATTAATCGTATTACAAGAAACAGTGTAATAATTCCCCAAAGTCAACTTTGACCTTTACCTGATCTCTTCAACATATTATATTGACTTTGAACTGAAATTTTAACATACGAAATGGATTCTACATACCCAAATACCCATAAAAAGATGTATTACACATAAATTTAAGACAAGTGGTTCTAAAGTATTCGGTATGATGCAATCAGTGGCCATCTTGGATTTATGCGAATTACCAGAACTGCTCAAAGTTGCCGTTTGGGCAGCAAAGCTGAATTTGTTCTAGGACTTCATAAGTCCAAATCAACCAAAATGTTCATAAGATAAAATTTTCATAGGTACATTACTGAACACGTGACTGACCAGAAGTTCTTCAATGTATCTCTATGCGGTAATATTTGAGTGGGTTGATATGGATTTCGCCGATGTTTTAATGCAGTTGTTTTCTCACCTAACCTCATCTTTTTAGCCTGTATCAGTTATTGATTTCAAAACATATTTCATCACCATGTTAAATTTGGCCACTATAAATCATACATATATCAGTGTCCGTATGTATGTAAGTTATGTATAATATATTCGTAGTACACTATAAACATTTTGTTTGGAAAAAAAACAAAGTCCTACGGCATCGTTAACATAAATTACCTAACATTAACTTAAATTACGACAAAACAATAAAATAAAGTATTTATTTAAAAAATGTATCGAACGTAACACTTTTCAGCAATTTCAACGTACTGATTTACAGTCATTGGTAACAATAATTTGTTTAAGACAAATTGAGTTTCAACACCCGCTCTTGACATATTTTCGTGTTCTTCCGTCTCAAAGGATACGCCGAAGCATAAAATGCAAAACGGCTCGCTGCAGCAGGAGTTTTGTGCCTGTGGCAATTAGAATCTTACATATGTGATATTGATGACAACCGGTTTGCTTTTGTGTGGTTACATTTTGCATTACATCTGTATTTTTTGTTACAAGCTTTCCTTTACATATTTTAGAGGCGATCAGGATTGGTACGATATATATGCTTTTTAAGAACATTCTAGTGAACTGAATTGAAGATTAGTACAACCAAGACGTAAATTCACTTTCATACGTCGGCTTTTCAAGCAATGCATCGGTTTCTGCCATGTCTTCGGTGTTCTTCCTCTTGACCAGTACACCGGTTTTCATTTGTCTTAAAAACCCACTCATTACCGCTCCTATGGAAGTTTACATGGCTGCTGTAGTTTCTGAACTAGAATCAAATGGAAGCAGTTAATCGAAATAGATAAATTATCCGTAAATGTATATTTAATTGAATTTGTTAACGTTTTATCCGTTATCTTCGTGTTCACGAATTGTCTGTGCGTTAGTATTTCAACGACCTCGTACTTATTTCATTGAACCATCGACGTATGCAGTACTAATTGGTGACGTGTTAAAATACCGAAGATATTTGCATAGTCCACATAGCCAACTGAAATATATCCACCTGAAATATATGCGTTTCTAAGGATAATTTATCGATTTCGATTAACTGCTTCCATTTGATTCTAGTTCAGAAACTACAGCAGCCATGTAAACTTCCATCGTAGCGGTAACGAGTGGGTTTTTAAGACAAATGAAAACCGGTGTACTGGTAAGGAGGAAGAACACCGAAGACACGGCAGAAACCGATGCATTGCTTGAAAAGCAGACGTATGACAGTGAATTTACGTCTTGTTTGTACTAGTCTTCAATTCTGTTCACTAGAATGTTCTTAAAAAGCATATATATCGTACAAATCCTGATCACCTCTAAAATATGTAAAGGAAAGCTTGTCACACAAAAATACAGATGTAATGCAAAATGTAGCCACACAAAAGCAAACCGGTTGTCATCAATATCACATATGTAAGATTCTAATTGCCATAGGCACAAAACTCCTGCTGCAGCGAGCCGTTTTGCATTTTATGCTTCGGCGTATACTTTGAGACGGAAGAACACGAAAATATGTCAAGAGCGGGTGTTGAAACTCAATTTGTCTTAAACAAATTATTGTTACCAATGACTGTAAATCAGTACCTTGAAATTGCTGAGAAGTGTTACGTTGTGATACGTTCGATACATTTTTTTAATAAATACTTTATTTATTTGTTTTTGTTGATATATGTATGATTTATAGTGGCCAAATTTAACATGGTGATGAAATATGTTTTGAAATCAATAACTGATACAGGCTAAAAAGATGAGGTTAGGTGAGGAAACAACTGCATTAAAATTTCGGAGAAATCCATATTAAACCACCCAAATATTACCGCATAGAGATACATTTAAGAACTTCTGGTCAGTCAAGTGTTCAATAATGTACCTATGAACGTTTTATCTTATGAACATTTCGGTTGATTTGGACTCATGAAGTCCTAGACAAATTCAGCTTTGCTGCCCAAACGGCAACTTTGAGCAATTCTGGTAATTCTCATAAATCCAAGATGGCCACTGATTGCATGATACCAAATACTTTAGAACCACTTGTTTTAAATGTATGTGTAATACCTCTTTTTATGGGTATTTGGGTATGTAGAATCCATTTCGTATGTTAAAATTTCAGTTCAAAGTCAATATAAGATGTTGAAGAGATCAGGTAAAGGTCAAAGTTGACTTTGGGGAATTATTACACTGTTTCTTGTAATACGATTAACTCCAGTCCCACTATCTAGTCAGCTATGTTAGTGAGTGGGTCTGTTTTTGACAGCTTGAATGTTCAGTAGATATTGATATAGTGTGTACATCGTCGGAAAACAAAGCTGTTTGCCATGTAAAACTAGCCATAACTAATCCCTTAAGCAACGTTTGGAAGTTATGTGAGTCAAACTAACTAATAATATCTGCAGCATCCGTGAGAACAGCGCAAATCCACTCCCAAACCAAGTAATCAATGCGACACATCGTACTAGCTTCTACGTGCCGACCATGCAATCTATGCGATGTTTATAAAACATTGTTGGAGTATTTTATATTGAAATGAATACCATTCACGAATGTTGTACGTTTTGAAACAAACTATGCATCCACAGACAACGATGTATTGAGATGAGATATAAAATAATAACCTGCCTGCCAGATGGTGAACACGCAAGAGTTGTCACTCACAGATCTGCAAGTTAGCAAAGGTTCAAAACTACAATAAATACGTTCAGTATTGGCATAACGTCCTTCTTCTTTCAATTAACATCGACATACTAATTAAAACATGCATCTACCATGCCGAGAGATTCAATTCCTTATTTCAAAAGCGGTTGACGAGCATGGATATGTTTTCGTAAACTAGCAAAATATATACCTGGAAAGTAAAAAAATATATACTTCGTTACAAGTAAAAGTAACTCCCAAATAATATACTTCGTTAAAAGTTGATTTCAAAAGAAAGGACACCAGTAATGTAAATAAATAAATATACTTCGTTACATCCCACCACTCGGGAATACCATTCATACACAAGAGAACGTCTTAGTTTATCAACTAAAATATATTCTGTTCCACCTGTGGACTTACTTTGATATGTTCACGTTGCTTGCATATTTACGTGTCTCTTGTAGGATTGCCGATGACAAAGGATTAACGTCGAGATTAGGAGGCGAAATTCTACTGAAGTCTCTCAGAAGTGTATTCATAAGAACAACAAAAACAGTAGATTCTGGAGATGACGAAGACGTAGACGAACTTATCTGCAAACCGGAAGAAAAGGAAAGCTTATGGGATACCCTGACGGCAGGACTTGCGTCTATATATCCCTTTAAGGATGAACCCGAAATGGAAGAAACATTAATACCCTAGCTGTATGTGCCGTTACAAACACCTGTTTTCACCGAAGCAGACTTTCCTCCTTCCTGTATTAGACATCAGCATCACAACCAATGGAAAACAAATTATGGACAGAACTCTTCGAGGAGTTCCCGTTGTATGGCCTTTGACATTAGTTCCCAAAGTCCTAATCTGTAAACCGAATCAATATGAGTTAAGATCTACCAAGACCATGTCGGGGTCTAACATGTTATCATGGCTCTACTCTTGTGCATTTGTCATGGCGAAGGTGATATACTGGTATAACATTTTCGGCTATATAGCGGACCAGTAGATTTAGCGAAATATACATACGTCCACACATACCTATATACATACACATACATACATACATATGCATCATATATACAATTATACAAATACATACATACATATAAACAATTATATATACATAAATACATAAATACATAACACATAAATACATAAATACATAAACACACAAACACATAAACACATAATACACACACAAATACATAAATACATAAACACATAAATACATAAATACATAAATACATAAATACATAACCATTAGACAGCACAGCACAGCATAGCATAGCATAGCATAGGCATAGTACAGCATGTACAGTACAGTACAGTACAGTATGTACACAGCACAGTACAGTACAGTACAGTACAGTACAGTACAGTACAGTACAGCACAGCACAGCACAGTACAGCACAGCACAGTACAGCACAGTACAGTACAGCACAGCACAGCACAGCACAGCACAGCACAGTACAGCACAGCACAGCACAGTACAGTACAGCACCATACAGCACAGTACAGTTAGCACAGCATAGCACAGTATACAGTACAGCACAGTACAGCACAGCACAGCACAGCACAGCACAGCACAGTACAGTACAGCACAGTACAGCACAGCACAGCACAGCACAGCACAGTACAGTACAGTACAGTACAGTACAGTACAGTACAGTACAGTACAGTACAGTACAGTACAGTACAGTACAGTACAGTACAGTACAGTACAGTACACTACACTACACTACACTACACTACACTACACTACACTACACTACACTACACTACACTACACTACACTACACTACACTACACTACACTACACTACACTACACTACACTACACTACACTACACTACACTACACTACACTACACTACACTACACTACACTACACTACACTACACTACACTACACTACACTACATTACACTACACTACACTGCAGCGCAGTGCCGCGACGCGACGCGACGCGACGCGACGTGACGTGATGTGATATGATATTAATTATATATACCTGTTGCAATGACAGCAGCGTTAGGACCAGTGGCAGTGATAGCAACGCCAGCAGCGGTAGGACCAGTGGCAGTGATAGCAACGCCAGCAGCGTTAGGATCAGTGGCAGTGATAGCAACGCCAGCAGCGGTAGGACCAGTGGCAGTGATAGCAACGCCAGCAGCGGTAGGACCAGTGGCAGTGATAGCAACGCCAGCAGCGTTAGGACCAGTGGCAGTGATAGCAACGCCAGCAGCGGTAGGACCGGTGGCAGTGATAGCAACGCCAGCAGCGGTAGGACCAGTGGCAGGGATAGCAACGCCAGCAGCGTTAGGACCAGTGGCAGTGATAGCAACGCCAGCAGCGGTATGACCAGTGGCAGTGATAGCAACGCCAGCAGCGGTAGGACCAGTGGCAGTGATAGCAACGCCAGCAGCGGTAGGACCAGTGGCAGTGATAGCAACGCCAGCAGCGGTAGGACCAGTGGCAGTGATAGCAACGCCAGCAGCGTTAGGACCAGTGGCAGTGATAGCAACGCCAGCAGCGGTAGGACCAGTGGCAGTGATAGCAACGCCAGCAGCGTTAGGACCAGTGGCAGTGATAGCAACGCCAGCAGCGGTAGGACCAGTGGCAGTGATAGCAACGCCAGCAGCGGTAGGACCAGTGGCAGTGATAGCAACGCCAGCAGCGTTAGGACCAGTGGCAGTGATAGCAACGCCAGCAGCGGTAGGACCAGTGGCAGTGATAGCAACGCCAGCAGCGGTAGGACCAGTGGCAGTGATAGCAACGCCAGCAGCGTTAGGACCAGTGGCAGTGATAGCAACGCCAGCAGCGGTAGGACCAGTGGCAGTGATAGCAACGCCAGCAGCGGTAGGACCAGTGGCAGTGATAGCAACGCCAGCAGCGGTTGGAACAGCCGTTCTGTTAGCCACAATACCAGTGACGTCGCTGGAGGCGGATTTGATGTTTGTTGTAGTCGCAGCTGTTGTGGTGGAGGTGGTCGTGGTGGTTGAGATGATGTCGGTGGTACTGGTGGTGACCTTCGTCGTAGTGGAAGACGAATGTAACGTTTTGCTACAGAGCCTGCCCGTCTGTTTTTTGGGCACAAGCATTGCATGTCGTCTCCTTCTCCCCAACAGGTTGATCCATTTAGACATACCGAATCAACGCAATTGAACCATTCATTTATAGTATATTTTCCAGGTTCATGTGTTGGCGTAATAAAAGGAATCTTACAGAACCAGCCCGTTTCTTTTACGGGGCATTCACATACCACCATAACCTTTGGCACTGTTGCACAGGTTGAATCATTTGCACAGAACTGATCCTTGCATTTCTTGCCCATATTTGCCTGATATTGTTCACTTTGGTCAGACATTCCGCAGCAAGCGAACACTACAGCGAAGACGATCACACAGTTCGCACACATTTTGCTGATGTGATATCTTTGGTGATATGTTTTGTAACGCGCGTTGAGTGACGTATTGTTCGTCATTATTATAATTAATTACGACACGTTTTTTGCTGCTTCGCGATATTAACACTAGTGTGGATAAATAGTGTACAAATGATGGTTACATAATATATACATATATATAAATATATATATATATGTATAAGTAGGTGGTTAGATATATATTATATATATGCATATATATATGTATATATATATACATACACATATATATACATATATATATATATATATTATATATATATATATATATATATATATATATATGTACGTGTACGTGTACGTGTACGTGTACGTGTACGTACGTGTGTACGTGTGTACGTGTACGTGTACGTGTACGTGTACGTGTACGTGTACGTGTACGTGTACGTGTACGTGTACGTGTACGTGTACGTGTGTACGTGTACGTACGTGTACGTGTACGTGTACGTGTACGTGTACGTGTGTTCTATGACGACGATTTAGGCACTGAAAATATGCATGTGCATGCATGTGCATGTGCATGTGCATGTGCATGTGCATGTGCATGTGCATGTGCATGTGCATGTGCATGTGCATGTGCATGTGCATGTGCATGTGCATGTGCATGTGCATGTGCATGTGCATGTGTATGTGATGATTAAAATAATTCAAACTGATTCGTTAGAATGATTTATAACAAGCTACAGGACATTGAGTGCTCAACTGCTCACATGCGACTGTGTTTGTACATATGTATGTATGTATGTATGTATGTATGTATGTATGTATGTATGTATGTATGTATGTATGTATGTATGTATGTATGTATGTATGTATGTGTATGTATGTATGTATGTATGTATGTATGTATGTATGTATGTATGTATGTATGTATGTATGTATGTATGTATGTATGTATGTATGTATGTGTGTATGTTTGTATGTAATGTATGTATGTGTGTATGTATGTAATGTATGTAATGTATGTATGTGTGTGTATATATGTATGTATGTATGTATGTATGTGTGATTGTGTGTACGTCTGTTTGTATGTATGTATGTACGTATGTATGTATGTACGTACGTACGTATGTATGTATGTATGTATGTATGTATGTATGTATGTGTGATGTATATGTATGTATGTATGTATGTATGTATGTATGCATGTATGTATGTATGTATGTATGTATGTATGTATATATGTATGTATGTATGTATTTATGTATATATGATTTATATGTATGTATGTATATACGTAAGTATGTATATATGATGCATATGTATGTATATGTGTGTGTATGTATATACGTATGTGTGGACGTATGTATATTTCGCTAAATCTACTGGTCCGCTATATAGCCGAAAATGTTATACCAGGATATCACCTTCGCCATGACACATGCACAAGAGTAGAGCCATGATAACATTTTAGACCCCGACATGGTCTTGGTAGATCTTAACTCATATTGACTCGGTTTACAGATTAGGACATTGGGAACTAATGTCAAAGGCCATACAACGGGAACTCCTCGAAGAGTTTTGTCCATAATTTGTTTTCCATTGGTTGTGATGCTGATGTCTAATACAGGAAGGAGGAAAGTCTGCTTCGGTGAAAACAGGTGTTTGTAACGGCACATACAGCTAGGGTATTAATGTTTCTTCCATTTCGGGTTCATCCTTAAAGGGATATATAGACGCAATTCCTGCCGTCAGGGTATCCCATAAGCTTTCCTTTTCTTCCGGTTTGCAGATAAGTTCGTCTACTTCTTCGTCATCTCTAGAATCTACTGTTTTTGTTGTGCTTATGAATACACTTCTGAGAGACTTCAGTAGAATTTCGCCTCCAAATTTCGACGTTAATCCTTTGTCACCGGCAGTCCTACAAGAGACACGTAAATATGGAAGCAACGTGAACATATTAAGGTAAGTCCACAGGTGGAACAGAATATATTTTAGTTTATAAATTAAGACGTTCTCTTGTGTATGAATGGTATTCCCGAGTGGTGGGATGTAACGATGTATATTTATTTATTTACATTACTGGTGTCCTTTCTTTTGAAATCAACTTTTAACGAAGTATATTATTTGGGAGTTACTTTTACTTGTAACGAAGTATATTTTTGTTTACTTTCCAGGTATATATTTCGTCAACCGCTTTTGAAATAAGGAATCGCATCTCTCGTCATGGTAGATGCATGTTTTAATTAGTATGTTGATGTTATTTGAAAGAAGAAGGACGTTATGCCAATACTGAACGTATGTATTGTAGTTTTGAACCTTTGTTAACTTGTAGATCTGTGGGTGACAACTCTAGCGTGTTCACCATCTGGCAGGCAGGTTATTATTTTATATCTCATCTCAATACATCGTGGTCTGTGGATGCATAGTTTGTTTCAAAACGTACAACATTCGTGAATGGTATTCATTTCAATATAAAATACTGCAACAATGTTTTATGAACATCACATAGATTGCATGGTCGGCACGCAGAAGCTAGTACGATGTGTCGCATTGATTACTTGGTTTGGGAGTGGATTTGCGCTGTTCTCACGGATGCTGGATATATTATTAGTTAGATTGACTCACATAACTTCCCAACGTTGCTTAAGGTATTAGTTATTGCTAGTTTTACATGGCAAACAGCTTTGTTTTCCGACGATGTACACACTATATCAATGTCTACTGAACATGCAAGCTGTCAAAAACAGACCCACTCACTAACATAGCTGACTAGATAGTGGGACTGGAGTTAATCGTATTACAAGAAACAGTGTAATAATTCCACACAGTCAACTTTGACCTTTACCTGATTTCTTCAACATCTTATATTGACTTTGAACTGAAATTTTAACATACGAAATGGATTCTACATACCCAAATACCCATTAAAAGAGGTATTACACATACATTTAAAACAAGTGGTTCTAAAGTATTTGGTATGATGCAATCAGTGGCCAT
>JAODUO010008933.1:0-12516 GCA_025642075.2 Ridgeia piscesae
TACAGATTACCTTAAAATAAACAATATATTTCACCACATTCACCCCATCGAGAACAAAAATTATTGTGTATGAGCAAAAACATGTTGCACGGGTATTACCGCACTATTTATATAGTCCTACATGTAAGCACAATACGTCAGGTAACAGTAGTATCAGCACTACCCGTCAATACGTCTGAGTGGTATTCAAATATAACTGAATGTTCTTCGAATAACCAGTTCCAGCTAGTGGTGGTTGCGTGTAACCAATGTAATGATACATTGAAATTGTTCACAGCCTCACAAACACAAACCAGTTTGTCCTATACCGAATACGAAGAACTACTGCACCAACTTTTTGGGATCTAGCTGTAGCCGTAGCAGACCGTGGTGCTGGATAGACGATCCCAAATACCCCAGCAAGACTTGGGAGTTATGCAGTATTTCTTTGTGTGGTGAGTAGCATATGTATACACGAGTCTTAGCTGGTGGCCATGCTCGCTGGAAGAGCCTTCTATTGAATCGCATTGAATCGAATGGAATGGAAACATGTTGCCGCTCCCATATGCAAATTGATGAAATAATATACAGTAGATTGATAACAGATATATTGAACATATATTGTAACAGTGAAAATCATATAATTGAATAACGTAATTAAAGTTAGACAGTAAGATTATTTGCAATACAAAAATAGTCACTCATTGTGCAAGACTAATTAATTAAACATATTATACATAATCATCATCACGGCTCTGCTTCGCCAACGAAAAGTCCTCGTCTGGTCCGTCCGAGACAGGCAAATCTTTCCAAAGCGCCTCCACACCACGGTCTGTTCAGTGGTGATTTCAGAAGGGTCCCGGTTGTTTTTGGTGGCCCTTCCTGTGTTTTCACAGGAAAGAAGTGGTGGCCTGGTAGACTGTGCGAAGCCAGTTCATGCGATTGGGTAGTTGTGATGTCCACTGACGGTGATCAATGTTGCAGGTGGCGATGGACTTTAATCAAAATGTCTTTATATCTTTTCGCAATGACCAATGAAGTTTGATTCCTATCCTACCTTTTCTTCGGGATGTTTATTCGCCCAGCGATGTGGTTTAAAATCACAGTTGTCCTTTGTCTAGACCCACTGCCTGCCAGGGCTAATGAGCGAATTGAGAACATTCATATAACGTGAACTACATTACACGTGTCCACTTGACAACAATTGTATTTGTTTTTTTTGCAATGCAGATGATATATGTCTCAGTAACCCGTGCATGCATGGAGGCACTTGCAAACTGACTGAGGGCTACGTCGGTCATTACGAATGCATATGCAAGACGAATGCTTATGGCACACATTGCGAAAGTAAGATAATACACAAACAGACATACGTGCGTGCGTGGCTGCATACATACATGTATAATAATTTTTATACATATTTTAGTAGATAGTACCAGTTCGTTATTAAGTATTGTACAAGCTACTGACAATAAAATGGTGGTTGTAGTTCTGGTTGCAAATGGACAATTCGTATTAACACTGTTTGAGTTATAAACATCAAACTGGACTACTTTGTAACCAGTTATCTGTGCCATATAATTAAACCAGATTCATCAGCCTATTTATTCCACCAGTAAACAATTGTGTGTTGTTTAACTATTTCGTATATGAATATGTTAAAATGTATTTATCCAGTTTCATTTTAGTGTAGCTCCTCTAGAATTGTTTCATGTTTAGCAGTCGAACGTAGGAATCACCTTAATTTTTTCCTGATGCAGAAACATGGAATGAGTAGCTCATTTCAGTTGTTTGAAATAGTTTTCCGCCATATATTAAGCGGGTCCATGCTCTAATGACGACTGTTGCCTGTCTCCTTTCATGACACGCTAACTGGTTTTGTTTGTGAGCTTGAATTGTGAATAATATTAGTATTACTTTATTAATTAAAACAGTCTTATGCCCTGTTATGGTCAGTTACTAATTGTGTGCATTTTTTATAGCATGCGTCGTCTGTGATATGAAGTGTAACTGCCAAAATGTGATGGAGGATTGTCAAGCGACGAACGGTCATTGTACGTCTGGCTGTGCTAAACACTTCACAGGAGACACTTGTCAAGGTAACGTAGTCTGCACACTGTCTGGCGTGTTCTGTGTTCATTATGAGTCATATTGGAGAAACGCTTACAATAATTCAGAGGCGGTTTTGTTTCCAGTCGTTTTAATGAAGGATTAGTAATAACCGCCCTATTTTCTAGAGAGTAATTTATACAGGAATTCACGAGCACACATGTAAAAGCTGGTGTTTACGACCGTAATGGAGATGGACGCACCTAAAAAGTTTGAAATGCCAATGTGAATGTCAGAAATGTAAATACATGTACGACAATAATAATCATTCCAAAACAGGACGAGTCAACTTAATTCGTTAAAACAATGTCAGCAATAGTCGGCGAATATCAGCCAATACAAGTTATCCAAATTACTTGGCACCAATCAATAATACAGTTATTAGCAAAATCTTAGAATATAAATGAAACTTACGTACACATTGTTTGGTATGGACGTTTCCTTTTTCGGAATGCTACAGTAATACTGTTAGGTTGTATGCTAAGACATTCCCCTATTCACTGTTTGATAGTGTACATTATGTTTGATAGTGTGCGTCACTGATCGGTTTGGTGTCAATTGTGAAGACAACTGTCACTGTGAAAATGTGACGGAGCAATGTCAAGCGACAAACGGTCATTGTCAATCTGGCTGTGCTCAACATTTCACAGGAGACACTTGTCAAGGTAATTTTTATATACTGTCTATTATGGTATATCTATCATGTAGAAACAAGTATTGTCATTTGCAGTAATGAGAACAGTAACTAAGTTTCATTTTGCTACACGTGACATTTGCATTGTTGTGTATTACAGGAATTAAACTACCCTGTTTACGTAATGATATTTGTGGTTCTTTTGCAATGTGTTATCTCGCTTATATTGTTTGGGAGTACATTGTAAGAATGTAAGCTTGGTCGTGTGCTGACAGCGTGCCTCGCTGGTTGGTTTGGTGCCGACTGTAACCGGACGTGTCACTGTCACGAGTTGATGGAAGATTGTCAGATGACGAACGGTTCGTGTGAATCTGGCTGTGCGCAAAACTTCACAGGGGACACTTGCCAAGGTAACGCTTTATGTACAATTTCTGATGTCTTGTATATTCAGGCACCCTACTGACTTCGATGGCCCTGTCTCTGTGAGCGACGTTGTTCTCCTCTCGTTTTATTGACATGCCGGAACGCTCTCATGCGTATACATACTTTTTTGTTCAATCCCCATGTATTCCAGCCTTGGTACTCCAATAATATCCCCACCCCCGTAGCATCCTCATCTATGGTAGCTATTTTGCTATTAGTGTTAGTTTTTATTACCCAACATTCACTGCTATATGTTACGAATGGTCTGATAATACCTGTGTACATCTTTGATTTGACTTTAAGGGCGTCGTCTTATGCATGCGGCTTAAACTCATAGGTTTTACGTCTTTGTCTATTGTTCCATTGTTATCGATTTATAATCTTTGTCGATTACTGAAACGATCTATGTTTTTCAGGGTTTGTATATTCATTTGTATTAGTGCAGCAGTCGAGGGGGTAAAGCCTTTTTGTCTGATATTGTTTTTCTTTGGTGATTATTCATATCTGGCATGTATATATATATATATATATATATATATATATATATATATAGTTCTCACCTTTGGACATTTTGAAAACAAAATATCGTTGCAACCAAACAAAATACATACAATATAAAAATGTTGTTTCATGTGTCTTCAGACATGAGGAATTCGATTCCATCATACTTGATTTTTTAATGTAAAGAAAACAAAATGGCGGCCTACACATAACTGATTACTATGCAAATTGTCACATATTTTCAACCAGTTAACATACACAAACCATTAATACGTTTTTTACATGTTGTTGGCAAACAAAATGTCATAGTACCACCACACGTTTCGTGAAATGTAATGAATGCAATGAAATCGATTACGGACTTGCAAAATACGATATATTTCCAGTTCTTGGATGTCTGCGCTCAATTCCATGGCAACACGTTTTGAACATGTCAACGAAGGTGAAGGCGATGAACATTGTCCACGGACAAGTTGTGAAACATCCCTTGGTCAATGTCGACAAGGCTGAATTGTTGGGGGAAACAGATGATGTCTTTTGAATGTAGTTGGCCTGGTGGATTTCATGATTTAATAACAACACTTGTGAACATATTGACATTTTCCATGAAACATATTAACATTGGGCTAAGGTGTTTAACACGGATACATTCTCTGCAGGAGATTTGGGTTCCAGTCTAGCGCAAGTGATCTTGACACAACCACGCTAATGGGCCGTGAACTGTCACCGATCCCTTCTTCTGTGTTCGACGAACACGTGAATATGATGAATGCGAAAACGAAATCCAATCTCAAGAATACACTCATGATGGAAGTGTCAAGACGGCTGGCTGACTACGATGTGCAGGCGACGTTCCTCTATGGGTGAGCTATTCTATAGGTAGTGCCTAGGCTAACGTATGGCACTGTATTTGACTACCCTGCTTGATTCCGCAGCTACCTACATGGTCTATTAGCGAAAAGGGACGTACAATTAAGGAGGCAATCCGATGCGGCAGGGGCAAAGGCGCAAACTGGGTATACACACTGCGTTGCACAGCCCGCCTGAAAGGCAGATTGCTCTCATTGTCGGGGACTTGGTTTCGCACAAGTTTGAGCTTCAAAAACATCAACTAGTCGTCACTGGCAGAGACCGATTTCACAGGTAATCGCAAATGATTTTGTAAACAAACCTGAAAATAGTACTACAACAAATGAGGAAGGAGATACTTTCACTATGCAACATGTTTCAAGTGTAGAGTTACAGTCTTTTATATGTTGTTGTATTTCTCTCACCAAGGCAGAATATCATGTTAAGTCATAATGGTTTCACCAATTTAAAGACGAATAGTCCTAAACGTCAACGCACCAGCAGAAGACCACAGATCCATCATGCCATGTCTACTGTTCAATCTCTCACATGTCGTAATACAGCGACGTCATACTTTGTGCAGCTGTGAAAGTTCAAACACATGGCCAACTTCCCCTCAACTTACAGGTAAACACAGACGAATCATCTGTTTCGGATGTAGTCGATCACACCACAAACTTCGTGTTGACCTGCTAAGGACAGCAAATACGTCGTTCGATGCACGGTCAATGGATGATCTATATTGACTCTTTGGCCAGATCCATTATATATCAGTTCCATTGCTTGATATGTTTCTCTAATGACACAAGTATGATACCTTTCCTTACAGTTACAATGCTACTGTTATCTTGCGCTTCTTTCTTCGCCGTTTTTCCCCAATCATGACATTGCGTTATCGTTTGTTGCCACTTCTTTAAGGCTCTCTTTTTCGTTTCGACATCCAAACAAACAGGAACAATTCAAGAAAAAACTGTAACTTGAATGATGGCGGTATTGACAAACTACATGGCTGCTTCGAATGAACCATCTGGGACATATTTTATGACTCGTGAAGCAATGTTTCTGAACGGGATGATACTGTGACAGATGAAGTTATATGTATATACAATACTACCAAATAACAAATTAAATTATAGCAAAATAACGCAAAATAAGTATCTTAAAGTATATCAAAATAAAATGAATCAAGGATCACGAATATGTTATTGTACAACGCGTTGAGCACGTTGGATATTGCACTTTATTCATAATTAATATTATTATTATCATAAAATGAATAGCATATACAAGGAAGCATAACGAAGACTACACGATAAGATACAAATGCAATTGTAACAGGACAATACTAAACAAGCATGATAAAACCTAAAATCAATCAGTGGTAACTAGTCAAACACACGCTGCAGTGTCTCCAACTATACCGAATTTGCTACGATTTAAATACATTTACGCCACTTTGACTGTCACAGAGAAAAGCGCAGATGACCTGTACTGTCCAAGATGCTCATTTATTACCAAACCACACGGTCGGTATATCAGTAAATGATGTCAGTGTGTAACTGTATAGTGTGTTTTATGTTTTAGCTTCACTTATGTGTTGAGCCGCTGCAGTGGAAAACCTCAGAGTGATATCAGTGCCTAAAAACATAACCTTGTATTTCGTAAAATAGAGCGCAGTGGCTCAGGGGTAGAGTTTCGGATTTTCGACTAAGAGGCCCCTGGTTTGAATCCTGTGCTGTGGCGTTAAAACATTGGGCACGTGTTTTCACTCTACATTGCTCCAGTCCGCTTAGCTGCATAACTGTGTACTTTGTTATAGACAAGTGATGGATATGTGTACGAACACATTAATTGTAGTATATGGCTGGATGCTTCCCAGAGAAGTTGATATGGTGTCTGATTGAACAGGCCTGCCGGGAAGTGCAAGTGTAAAGCGCTTTGACCAATCTTAACACATAAGTGAAGCAAAAACATAAAACACACTATACAGTTACACACTGACATCATTTACTGATATACCGACCGTGTGGTTTGGTAATAAATGAGCATCTTGGACAGTACAGGTCATCTGCGCTTTTCTCTGTGACAGTCAAAGTGGCGTAAATGTATTTAAATCGTAGCAAATTCGGTATAGTTGGAGACACTGCAGCGTGTGTTTGACTAGTTACCACTGATTGATTTTAGGTTTTATCATGCTTGTTTAGTATTGTCCTGTTACAATTGCATTTGTATCTTATCGTGTAGTCTTCGTTATGCTTCCTTGTATATGCTATTCATTTTATGATAATAATAATATTAATTATGAATAAAGTGCAATATCCAACGTGCTCAACGCGTTGTACAATAACATATTCGTGATCCTTGATTCATTTTATTTTGATATACTTTAAGATACTTATTTTGCGTTATTTTGCTATAATTTAATTTGTTATTTGGTAGTATTGTATATACATATAACTTCATCTGTCACAGTATCATCCCGTTCAGAAACATTGCTTCACGAGTCATAAAATATGTCCCAGATGGTTCATTCGAAGCAGCCATGTAGTTTGTCAATACCGCCATCATTCAAGTTACAGTTTTTTCTTGAATTGTTCCTGTTTGTTTGGATGTCGAAACGAAAAAGAGAGCCTTAAAGAAGTGGCAACAAACGATAACGCAATGTCATGATTGGGGAAAAACGGCGAAGAAAGAAGCGCAAGATAACAGTAGCATTGTAACTGTAAGGAAAGGTATCATACTTGTGTCATTAGAGAAACATATCAAGCAATGGAACTGATATATAATGGATCTGGCCAAAGAGTCAATATAGATCATCTATTGACCGTGCATCGAACGACGTATTTGCTGTCCTTAGCAGGACAGTAGACATGGCATGGTGGATCTGTGGTCTTCTGCTGGTGCGTTGACGTTTAGGACTATTCGTCTTTAAATTGGTGAAACCATTATGACTTAACATGATATTCTGCCTTGGTGAGAGAAATACAACAACATATAAAAGACTGTAACTCTACACTTGAAACATGTTGCATAGTGAAAGTATCTCCTTCCTCATTCGTTGTAGTAATATATTCAGGTTTGTTTACAAAATCATTTGCGATTACTAGTGAAATCGGTCTCTGCCAGTGACGACTAGTTGATGTTTTTGAAGCTCAAACTTGTGCGAAACCAAGTCCCCGACAATGAGAGCAATCTGCTTTTCAGGCGGGCTTTGCAACGCAGTGTGTATACCCAGTTTGCGCCTTTGCCCCTGCCGCATCGGATTGCCTCCTTAATTGTACGTCCCTTTTCGCTAATAGACCATGTAGGTAGCTGCGGAATCAAGCAGGGTAGTCAAATACAGTGCCATACGTTAGCCTAGGCACTACCTATAGAATAGCTCACCCATAGAGGAACGTCGCCTGCACATCGTAGTCAGCCAGCCGTCTTGACACTTCCATCATGAGTGTATTCTTGAGATTGGATTTCGTTTTCGCATTCATCATATTCACGTGTTCGTCGAACACAGAAGAAGGGATCGGTGACAGTTCACGGCCCATTAGCGTGGTTGTGTCAAGATCACTTGCGCTAGACTGGAACCCAAATCTCCTGCAGAGAATGTATCCGTGTTAAACACCTTAGCCCAATGTTAATATGTTTCATGGAAAATGTCAATATGTTCACAAGTGTTGTTATTCAATCATGAAATCCACCAGGCCAACTACATTCAAAAGACATCATCTGTTTCCCCCAACAATTCAGCCTTGTCGACATTGACCAAGGGATGTTTCACAACTTGTCCGTGGACAATGTTCATCGCCTTCACCTTCGTTGACATGTTCAAAACGTGTTGCCATGGAATTGAGCGCAGACATCCAAGAACTGGAAATATATCGTATTTTGCAAGTCCGTAATCGATTTCATTGCATTCATTACATTTCACGAAACGTGTGGTGGTACTATGACATTTTGTTTGCCAACAACATGTAAAAAACGTATTAATGGTTTGTGTATGTTAACTGGTTGAAAATATGTGACAATTTGCATAGTAATCAGTTATGTGTAGGCCGCCATTTTGTTTTCTTTACATTAAAAAATCAAGTATGATGGAATCGAATTCCTCATGCTGAGACACATGAAACAACATTTGTAGTATTGTGTGCAACGATGCTGCCAGGGAATTTTTTCAAAGGTGAGAACTATATATATATATATATATATATATATATATATAATAACACAATATAATATACAAGGCTTACCCCTCGACTGCTGCACTAATACAAATGAAATACAATACTGAAAAACTAGATCGTTTCAGTAATCGACAAAGATTAGAAATCGATAACAATGGAAGACGTAAAACCTATGAGTTTAAGCCGCATGCATAAGAAGACGCCCTTAAAGTCAAATCAAACATGTACACAGGTATTATCAGACCATTCGTAACATATAGCAGTGAATGTTGGGTAATAAAAACTAACACTAATAGCAAAATAGCTACCATAGATGAGGATGCTACGGGGGTGGGGATATTATTGGAGTACCCAATGGGATTGCAAAAAAGTATGTATGCAGAGACGTTCCGATGTCAATAAAACGGAGGAGAACACGTCGCTGACGTACAAAACAAGAATAAAATTGTATAAACGTTACCTTGGCAAGTTCCCCTGTGAAGTTTTGCGCACAGCCAGATTCACATGAACCGTTCGTCATCTGACAATCTTCCATCAACTCGTGACAGTGACACGTCGGTTACAGTCGGCACCAAACCAACCAGCAGGCACGCTGTCAGCACACGACCAAGCTTACATTCTTACAATGTACTCCCAAACAATATAAGCGAGATAACACATTGCAAAAGAACCACAAATATCATTACGTAAACAGGGTAGTTTAATTCCTGTAATACACAACAATGCAAATGTCACGTGTAGCAAAATGAAACTTAGTTACTGTTCTCATTACTGCAAATGACAATACTTGTTTCTACATGATAGATATACCATAATAGACAGTATATAAAAATTACCTTGACAAGTGTCTCCTGTGAAATGTTGAGCACAGCCAGATTGACAATGACCGTTTGTCGCTTGACATTGCTCCGTCACATTTTCACAGTGACAGTTGTCTTCACAATTGACACCAAACCGATCAGTGACGCACACTATCAAACATAATGTACACTATCAAACAGTGAATAGGGGAATGTCTTAGCATACAACCTAACAGTATTACTGTAGCATTCCGAAAAAGGAAACGTCCATACCATACAATGTGTACGTAGGTTTCATTTATATTCTAAGATTTTGCTAATAACTGTATTATTGATTGATGCCAAGTAATTTGGATAACTTGTATTGGCTGATATTCGCCGACTATTGCTGACATTGTTGTAACGAATTAAGTTGACTCGTCCTGTTTTGGAATGAGTATTATTGTCGTACATGTATTTACATTTCTGACATTCACATAGGCGTTTCAAACTTTTTAGATGCGTTCACCTCCATTACGGTCGTAAACACCAGCTTTTACATGTGTGCTCGTGAATTCCTGTATAAATTACTTTCTAAAAATAGGGCGGTTTTTTACTAATCCCTTTATTAAAACGACTCAAATTAAATTTTAACCCCAAAAACCAAAAAACCAGACAGTGTGCAGACTACGTTACCTTGACAAGTGTCTCCTGTGAAGTGTTAGCACAGCCAGACGTACAATGACCGTTCGTCGTTGACAATCCTCCATCACATTTTGGCAGTTACACTTCATATCACAAGACGACGCCATGCAAAAAGAAAAATGCAAAACAAATTAAGTAAAAAAACCTGACCTCCCTTAGAGCATGGACCCGCTAATATATGGGGAAAACTATTTCAAACAACAAATGAGCTACTCATTCATGTTTCTGCATCAGGAAAAATTAAGGTGATTCCTACTTCGACTGCTAAAAAAACTTGAGGAGCTACACTAAAATGAAACTCGATAAATAAATGTTAACATATTCATATACGAAATAGTTAAACAACACACAATTGTTTACTGATGGAATAAATAGGCTGATGAATCTTGTTTAATTATATGGCACAGATAACTGGTTACAAAGGAGTCCAGTTTGATGTTTATAACTCAATCAGTGTTAATACGAATTGTCCATTTGCAACCAGAACTACAACCACCATTTTATTGTCAATAGCTTGTACTATATTTAATAACGAACTGGTACTATCTACTAAAATATGTATATACATGTATGTATGCAGCCACGCACGCACGTATGTCTGTTTGTGTATTATCTTACTTTCGCAATGTGTGCCATAAGCGTTATTCTTGCATATGCATTCGTAATGACCGACGTAGCCCTCAGTCAGTTTGCAAGTGCCTCCATGCATGCACGGGTTACTGAGACATATATCATCTGCATTGCAAAAAAACCAAATACAATTGTTGTCAAGTGGACACGTGTAATGTAGTTCACGTTATATGAATGTTCTCAATTCGCTCATTAGCCCTGGCAGGCAGTGGGTCTAGACAAAGGACAACTGTGATTTTAAACCACATCGCTGGGCGAATAAACATCCCGAAGAAAAGGTAGGATATGAATCAAACTTCATTGGTCATTTTGATTAAAGTCCATCGCCACCTGCAACATTGATCACCGTCAGTGAACTACCCAATCGCATGAACTGGCTTCGCACAGTCTACCAAGCCACCACTTATTTCCTGTGAAAACACAGGAAGGGCCACCAAAAACAAGGGACCCCCCAAATACCCTGAACAAATTGGGGGGGGCCTTTTAAAGATTTTTTGGAGGCCCGAGAATTTTCTTGGGAAAAGGGGTGATGATTTAAGATTTAATATTTTTTATTTTTTGATTGCAAAAATCTTATGCAAAAATTCGATTAAATAATTTTTTCACAAATAGTTCTTTCTGATAACTACTGTATATTTTTTATCAATTTATAGGGGGGGAACAGTTTATTATTGTTCAAGCATTCAATAAAGGTTTAGGGTGGGAAGCAAATCGTTAACTTGTATACCCCCAAAGAAAAAAATTAACCCCCGTTTTTTATTTTGGGGGTCCCACCATTCAGGAATTTTTTAAAAATTTCGTATTTTGATTGGTAAGGGAAAAAGGGTTTTTTTGTGAGGCTTGAAAATTTCAAAGTTCATTACTTGGACACCAAAACCCCCAGCGGAACTGGATTGAAAAACATTCAGTTTTTTGAATAATCGCTATTACGGGTTGCTATACACTGTTCCTGCTTTTCTTACAGTAACTTTTGTGGGTAATGTGAAATTTTTTTTAAAATTTTAAAATTTTGGTTTTTGGGGGGGTTTTTTGTGTTTTTTTAGGGTTTTGTATTTTATTAAAAATATGGTTTTAAGGGGGAAATTTATTTTTTTTATTAAAGGCTTTAAAACAGGAACGGCTTTTTTTTGTAAAATTTTGGGGGCCAACGGTAATTTTAATGTAATTAGCTTTTTTAGAGGTAAAAATCAATTCGCAAATAAAAGCTTGTTTTAAGCGTAAAATGAGCCTAAAAAGGTAAATGCGTGTGGATGTCACGGGAAATAAAAATTTATTAAAACAGGACGAGTCAAATTAAATTTGTTAAAACATTCACAATATCCAATATACAATAAATTATAAATTATTTAAAATAATAATAATTATTAAAATCTTAGATATTAATTCCCAACAAAGTTTTATACGTTTTTTTTTCGGGAAATTCAGTAAACTGTTAATTTATTTGGCATTCCCCCCTTTTACGGAAGGACAAGGGGGGCTCACACGGTTTGGGGAAGTAGACAACTGTCACTGTAAAAACACAATGTCAAGCGACAAACTCATTGTCATCGGGTGTCTCCAAATTTGGGACACTTTCGGTAAATTTTTTTCCCCTTTATTTTAAAAACCACAGTTCCTTAATTTAAAAAACAAAAAATTAAAAATTTTTAAAACATTAAAATTAAGGTTTTTGTTAGTTGGTTGGGGGTCTCAGGTCCGAAAAAAAGTTAACATGGTAGGGAAAGTCGTTGTG
>JAODUO010008938.1:0-11037 GCA_025642075.2 Ridgeia piscesae
GGTGGGTGGTTGGGTGGTGGGGGGGGGTGGGTGTGAGGGGTGGGGGTATCGTGTGAGGGGAATGGGTTTGAGTGGTGGGGGGGTTTAATGGATGGGTTTTTGGGTGGGGGGTTTTTGGGGTTGGGGGGTGTGAGTGGTGGGTGTGGGGGTGGGTGGGGGGGGTGGGGTGGGGGTGGGTGGGGGGTGAGGGGGTGGGGGGTGGGGGTGTAGGGGAATGGGTTTGAATGGGTGGGGGGTTTAAGGGGAAGGGGGTGGGGTTTTTGGGGGTTGGTGGTGGTGTGGTGGTGGGTGGGGGGTGGGGGGGGGTGGGTGTGAGTGGTGGGGGGCCGGGAGAGGGTTTTGAATGGGTGGGGTTTTTAACAGGTATAATGGTGGGGGTTGGGTGTGGTGGTGGTGGGTGGTGGTTGGGGTGGTGGGTGTAGGTGGGTGCCTGGGGGGTAGGAATGGGTTTAAAGGGGGTGTGGGGTTTCCCCCTTTTAAAAATTTTTGTTTTCCCCCTGTTTTTGTTTGTTTGTTGGTTGTTTTTTTTTTGTATGTTGTTTAGGTATGGGTTTGATGTTTTGGTTGTTTTTGTTTAACTTTAAAAGGGTTTTTTTTCCCCGTGGGGTGGGGGGGGGTGTGGGGGGGGTGGTGTTTGTTTTGTTGTTTGGTTTTGGTGTGTTGTTTTGTTGTGGGTTTTGGGTGGGTGGGGGGGGTGGGTGGGTGGGGGGTTGGGTGTTTGGTGGGTGTGTGGGGGTGGGGTGTGTTGTGTTTGTGTTTTGTTTTGTGTGTGTGTGTGTGTGGTGTGTGTGTGTGTGTTTTGTTGTGTGTGTGTGTGTGTGTTTTTGTTGTGTGTGTGGGGGGGTGGGGTGGGGTGTGTGTGTCTGTGTGTATGTATGGGTTTGAGTGTGTGTGTTTTTTTTACATGTATGTGTGTGTTTGTCTGTGTGTGTGTTTGTTGGGGGGTTTGGGGTGTTGTATCTGTGTGTTGTTGGGTTTGGTGTGTGTTGTTTACTGTATGTGTGTTTTTGGGGTTTGTGTGTGTTTGTTGTGTTGTTTGTTGTGTGTGTGTGTGGGGTTTTTTGGGGGTGGTGGTGTGGGTGTGTGTGCCTGTGTGTATGTATGGGTTTGAATGTGTGTGTGTTTACATGTATGAGTGTGTGTTTGTCTGTGTGTGTGTGTGTTTGTGTTGTGTGTGGGGTGGTGGTGTGAGTGTGTGTGCCTGTGTGTAGGTATGGGTTTGAATGTGTGTGTGTTTACATGTATGTGTGTGTTTGTCTGTGTGTGTTTGTGTGTGTGTTGTGTGTGTGTGGTTTGGTGTGTGTGTGTGTGTGTGTGTGTGTGTGTGTGGTGTGTATGTGTGTAGGTATGGGTTTGAGTGTGTGTGTGTTTACATGTATGAGTGTGTGTTTGTCTGTGTGTGTGTTTGTGTGTGTGGGGGGGTGTGGTGTGAGTGTCTGTGTGTATGTATGGGTTTGAGTGTGTGTGTGTTTACATGTATGTGTGTTTTTGTCTGTGTGTGTGTTTTGTTTCTGTGTGTTGTGTGTGGTGTGTGTGGGGTGGGTGTGGGGTGGTGGTGTGAGTGTGTGTGTGTGTGTGTATGTATGGGTTTGGGGTTGTGTGTGGGGGTTTTACCTGTTTAATTTTGGGGGTTTGTTGTGTGTGTGTGTGTGTGTGTGTGTGTGTGTGTGTGTGTGTGTTGTGTGTGTGTGTGGGGTGGTGGTGTGAGTGTGTGTGCCTGTGTGTAGGTATGGGTTTGAATGTGTGTGTGTTTTACATGTATGTGTGTGTTTTTGTGTGTGTTTGTGTGTGTGTGTGTGTTTGTGTTTTTGTGTGTGTGTGGGGGGGTTTTTGGTGTGAGTGTGTGTTTTGGTTGTGGGGGGGGGTTGGGGTTTAAATGTGTGTGTGTTTAAAGGTATGGGTTTGTGTGTTTGTCTCTGTTGTGTGTGTGTGTTGTGTGTGTGTGTGTGGGTGTGTGTGTGTGTGTGTGTGTGTTTTTTGTGTATGTGTGTTTGTGTACATGTGTGTGCCTGCATATGTGTGTATGTTCCTGCATGTGTTTGTTAATAACTGAGAATATGCTACAGCATACATCCAACACTTATGCGACAACACTTTTAAAAACAGTTTCCTACACATTAATATTTTGTGTATCATAAAAAAGAAAATGGAGTGTGAAATAGGAAAAAAATTGTGACAGAAGTAGTGTGATTTTAGAGCTCTGAAACGGGATGATAAAGAGCTGGTAAGAACTGCCGACTGACCGGTGATGTTGCTGATGGTGGCATCAGTGTATTCTTGGATGCAGAAATGCGACTGGAGATGGTGTTGGAAATGTAATTTTTACAGCTGAATAATACTTCAAACGGATGGATTTAAAGTTATGAATATACAAGTCATGTGTGTAGAAATACGGAGCATCTTGGTCTTTGTTATTCAAGTCTGAAACACGTTCTACCTAGTAACATTAAGATGTCTGCCTGTTTAGCCACCTTCAAGGCAAGCCTAAAGACACAGTTCTTTCTGATGTTCTCGCGACTTAATTTAATGTTTGTGTACGTTTATCGATATTTTATTTAACCTATTTATATATTTATTATACATATAATACATTTATTCTGCTTTAATAATTTTTATTTTTTAAAAAATTTTAATTTTTTATGTAAAAGGCCCAAAAAAACCCACGAACAATTTGAAATTGGATGTGGCGCTATATTAAATAAAATATATTATTATTATAGGTCAGAATGCTTCTCATGGGAATATACAAAATGTTACTCGTCTACTTAGACATTGCTACCACAAATATGACACAGAGCTTGTAACTATAAAATGGGATTAATTTTACATTGAATATCAAATATGCACCAAGATTAACCAGTTAATATTACTAATGAAATCATCAAAGTTGACATATACAGTATTGAATAACAATTACATGATTGGCTTTACATTTATGATGGCTGTTATGGCTACAGTTGTCATAGCAACATTTATTATGGTTACCATAAGATTTGGGAACACTTGGAAATTGTCTGCATATAAAAATAAAAATGTAACAAAATGTAAAATCAAGCTTTTGAAGTCAAAGCTGTGCACATAATCTGTCGTTGTTATTGTGGTTATTTATAATATGTAGATATCAACAGATGACGAAAGTTTGGTGCCTGAGGTTGAAGCCATATAAGAGGAAATCTTTAGGTCGATACTTTAACCTAATCAAATAATATAGCTATGAAGCCGTTTAAATATGAAGAAGTTTTCAGAAGTGCCCAATTTCTAAAATCGATTGTTTGATGGTGACCTTGGATTAATGCAAACTGCACCAGCTCGCAACTCTATGACAGGAATAATCGTAACGGGGAGATGCAGGGCTTTCTAATGATTTAAAATTTAGTATACAATACTATCAGTGGAAGTATACAATACTATCAGTGGAAGTATACAATACTTTCAGCGGAAAAATACAATACTATCAGCGGAAGTATACAATACTATCAGTATACAATACTATCAGTGGAATATACAATACTACATTCAGTGTACATGTATTCTGTTGATGCTACACAACTTTGGTTCAGGGTCAGAGTTCCATTTGTAGACTCCTTTTGAATATTTAAAGAAACAGTAGCTCCATTACAAAAGACCACAGCGCAGACCTTGTAATTGATATCAGTTTGCCTTGACTTGCAAGCAACCCAGTGGTACTTCTTGGCGACTGTTGGTCATAATTATCTGAAATAGACACGAAAACAAAATACTTTTAAGCTATTTCATTTACTCGTAATACGCATGATTAGTATGGCATTCGGCTGATGTTCTTAAATTTACCCGTAGCAATTCCACCCTCCTGCTGAAACAGTAAACTTGGTGAGAGATGCCGTCTACTTCGTTCCACACGATCAACTTGGTTGTCAATTCACGACGATGGATCCTTTTCAGCGATGTTTGATGCACTTCCGACTGAGTGTAGCCTCCGACTGCTGTGTCGATGTGGTTAGTATGCTCGTTTTTGGGTAGCCCCCTCACTTGGATATGCCCCCTCACTGCTCAGCCTGTCTGTGTCCTGTTGACCACAGAAGGGTAGCGAATCACACAAGAGGTCATCATGGCATCAGTTTGGAATGCTATGCCGACTATTGTCACTTCTAAAACTTGTCTTCGATCTTCTAAGGCATCTGTAAAGATGCTTATTTAATTGATGGAAGCATTTTTGCTGTAATTTATTAAATATTTATTAGTTTTAATTAATTAATTAATTTCTAAGTATTACAACTGAATCAACTTTTTTATGTATTTATTTTGCATTATAATTTTTTATTATAACTGAATGTCAAAAAAATTTTTTTTTAAATTTTTTGTTTTTTTTTATATGGAAAAAAAAAAAAAAGTGGCTTTTTTTGTTGATTAATTTAGCTCATCACAAATCAAAAATTTTTTTTCTGTTCCCAAAAACAAGTTGTAATCTAAATAAATATATTTAATATATGTCAATGATTTAATGCTCTAAAGTCAACCTTCCGGGGACATGGTTTTTGAGAGAATAAGGAAGTCAACAACAGGAAATAGGATAATCACATCGTGATTCCAGAATATTTCAATTGAATATTCTGCAGCAATTAAATAAGTAAGCAGTTTCTCTATTGATTTTATCAAAACTACACTTAAAAATAATCACAGATACAAGCTTGCGTGCGTAGCATTGTAGATTTGCTTTTCTAAAAAAATAACTTAACACGAGATGAAAGCAAAATAAAATTTCAATCAAGTCCACTTTTGCACCACTGCACTATTACGCCCCAGAATACCATGCTAAGATATCATCACAATCTGTCAGCTTGTCAGCACACCAAGCTGTCAGCATCACTCCCTTACCTGCATATCAAACTCTCCTGCCAGTCGGAGTTCGGGAGTGGTTCAACAGGACGTCACTAGATGGCATAGTCGGTCGATGTGAATCACTTTGGCACAGAACCTGTCGAGATACAATGTCATATAGCAACAACTGTGTTGATTATGAACACAAGTTCATGTTGTAACAAACACCTTTTTAAAATACAGTGTTACAGATGTAATACTGTTACATACACACTTTTGTGTAGTGCACACTCCTGTGTGTGTTAAAGACATAATCACGTTACAGACACACTTGTGTTACAGACACACCTGGGTTACAGACACACTTGTGTTACAGACACATGTGTTACAGACACACTTGTGTTACAGACACACATTTTTGTTTGTAAACACAAGTTTTTGTTCCCCCGGGGGAAAAAACCCAGGTTTGCCCCGGGGAAACACAAGTGTTGTTTGTTAAAAAAGTGTTAAAAAGGTTTCCCTTTTTAAACACACACAGGAAAGTGTTGCACACCACAAAAGTGTTGTATTTTTAAAAAAGTTTAAAAAATTGTTAAACACATTTTTTAAACAAAGGTTGTTTGTTACAAACATTTTGAACTTTTGTTCATAAATTTTTGACAAAAATTTTTTTCTTTTTAATGAAAAAATTTGTTAAAAATTGAAAAGGTTTCTGTTTTCCAAATTTTTTTCACATCACCCCCAAAAAATTTTTTTCCAATCTAGTGAAAAAAATCCTTGTTTGAACCAAAAAAACCCCAATTCCGATTTTTGGCAAAAAAAATTTTTATTTTCCAAAGGGAAAAAAGGGGTGATGTGAAAAAAGCTTGGGTGCTGAAAAAAGGGGTTTTTTAAAAAAGAAAATTTTTTTAAAGAAAATTTTTTTAAACCAAAAGGTATTCCTTTTTTGGGGCGTAAAAAAGGTTTTCCCGTGGTTTTCAAAAGGGGGAAAAATTGGTTTGCCCAATTTTTTAAAAAATTTTTTCTTTCACTGTGTTTAAAAATTTTTTTTAGAAAACCCTTTTTAAAAAAATTTTCTAGCAAAACCCAAATTTGTTTTTCTTTTGTTTAAAAATTTTTAAAGGGTTTTAAAATTTTGAAAATTTTTAAAATTTTTAATTGGGAAACTTTTCTTAAAAAATTTTTAAAAATTTTCTGCCAAGGGAAATTTTTCCCAATTTTTTAAATTTTTCTTTGGAATCACAAAAGTGATTAAAAATTTAAATTTCCTGTTTGTTGACCCCCCCTTATTCCTTTCCCCCCCAAAAACCCCAAATTTTTTCCCCCAAAGGTTGAACTTTTTAAAAAGGCAATTTAAATTTCAATTTGGGGAAAAATATTAAAATATTATTTTATTTTTTTGATTTTTCAAAATTTTTCTTTTTTTTATTTTTTAAAAACAAAAAAATTTTTATTTTTGTGAGTAAATTAAAATTTTAACAAAGCCACCTTTTTATTTCCATTTAAAAAATTCATAATTTAATTTTACATTTCAGTTATTAAAAAAAAAAAATTTATTTAAGCAAAAAATTTTTTTAAATAAATTTAAAAGAAGTTTAAACCCTTTAATATTAAAAAAAAATTTATTAAAAAATTTAATTTTTTTTAAAACCTAAAAATTTTTTTAAATAAAAAAAATTTCAAAAAAAAAATTTCCAAAAAATTAAATTTTAAGCATTTTTTTAAAAAATGCCTTAAAAAAGGGTTTTTGGAAACAAAAAAATTTAAAATTAAAAAAAAAATAAAAACGGGAAAAGCTTCCCAAAAAACTTTGATGCCAAAAGAAGACCTTTTGGTGAAAAATTTGGGTACCCCTGTGGCCAGGACCCGGTGAGCAGTGGAAAGGGGGGAAACCAAGTGAGGGGGCATATCCAAAAGGGGGGAACCAAACCACATCCACCACATCGGGGAAAGGGTACACTCAGTCGGAAGTGCATCAAACATCGCTGAAAAGGATCCATCTCGTGAATTGACAACCAAGTTGATCGTGTGGAAGAAGTAGACGGCATCTCTCACCAAGTTTACTGTTTCAGCAGGAGGGTGGAATTGCTACGGGTAAATTTAAGAACATCAGCCGAATGCCATACTAATCATGCGTATTACGAGTAAATGAAATAGCTTAAAAGTATTTTGTTTTCGTGTCTATTTCAGATAATTATGACCAACATGTCGCCAAGAAGTACCACTGGGTTGCTTGCAAGTCAAGGCAAACTGATATCAATTACAAGGTCTGGCTGTGGTCTTTTGTAATGGAGCTACTGTTTCTTTAAAAATTTAAAAGGAAATCTACAAATGGAACTCTGACCCTGAACCAAAGTTGTGTAGCATCAACAGAATACATGTACACTGAATGTAGTATTGTATATTCCACTGATAGTATTGTATACTGATAGTATTGTATACTTCCGCTGATAGTATTGTATTTTTCCGCTGAAAGTATTGTATACTTCCACTGATAGTATTGTATACTTCCACTGATAGTATTGTATACTAAATTTTAAATCATTAGAAAGCCCTGCATCTCCCCGTTACGATTATTCCTGTCATAGAGTTGCGAGCTGGTGCAGTTTGCATTAATCCAAGGTCACCATCAAACAATCGATTTTAGAAATTGGGCACTTCTGAAAACTTCTTCATATTTAAACGGCTTCATAGCTATATTATTTGATTAGGTTAAAGTATCGACCTAAAGATTTCCTCTTATATGGCTTCAACCTCAGGCACCAAACTTTCGTCATCTGTTGATATCTACATATTTTTTGACTTCAAAAGCTTGATTTTACATTTTGTTACATTTTTATTTTTATATGCAGACAATTTCCAAGTGTTCCCAAATCTTATGGTAACCATAATGACTGTTGCTATGACAACTGTAGCCATAACAGCCATCATAAATGTAAAGCCAATCATGTAATTGTTATTCAATACTGTATATGTCAACTTTGATGATTTCATTAGTAATATTAACTGGTTAATCTTGGTGCATATTTGATATTCAATGTAAAATTAATCCCATTTTATAGTTACAAGCTCTGTGTCATATTTGTGGTAGCAATGTCTAAGTAGACGAGTAACATTTTGTATATTCCCATGAGAAGCATTCTGACCTATAATAATAATATATTTTATTTAATATAGCGCCACATCCAATTTCAAATTGTTCGTGGTGCTTTACATATATTAAAATCTAAAAATAAAATAGACACAAGAAGAAAAACACAAATATACTAGTGACATAAAAATTATAAAAATAAAATTTCATATAAATATAATAACACGAATTATTAAAGCAGAATAAATGTATTATATGTATAATAAATATATAAATAGGTTAAATAAAATATCGATAAACGTACACAAACATTAAATTAAGTCGCGAGAACATCAGAAAGAACTGTGTCTTTAGGCTTGCCTTGAAGGTGGCTAAACAGGCAGACATCTTAATGTTACTAGGTAGAGCGTGTTTCAGACTTGAATAACAAAGACCAAGATGCTCCGTATTTCTACACACATGACTTGTATATTCATAACTTTAAATCCATCCGTTTGAAGTATTATTCAGCTGTAAAAATTACATTTCCAACACCATCTCCAGTCGCATTTCTGCATCCAAGAATACACTGATGCCACCATCAGCAACATCACCGGTCAGTCGGCAGTTCTTACCAGCTCTTTATCATCCCGTTTCAGAGCTCTAAAATCACACTACTTCTGTCACAATTTTTTTCCTATTTCACACTCCATTTTCTTTTTTATGATACACAAAATATTAATGTGTAGGAAACTGTTTTTAAAAGTGTTGTCGCATAAGTGTTGGATGTATGCTGTAGCATATTATCAGTTATTAACAAACACATGCAGGAACATACACACATATGCAGGCACACACATGTACACAAACACACATACACATCTAAATATACACACACACACACACCCCCCACACACACACACAGGCACACCACACCGAACACACACACACAAAACCCTACACACACAGGACACACTCACACCACCACCCACACCACACACACACAACCACACACGAACACAAATCTTAAAACAACACATCAACCATACAAAGGAACACACAACGACAACACACACTCATACAGACACACAGAAAAAATGTCAACACAACATCAACACCCACCTACCGCACACTCCACACACACACCCCGACACCTCACTGCACACACAACTTCACCAACATAACAAGGACCCCCCACCCCCACAACACAACACGAACAAACACATGTAAAAACACTCACCCTTCCGCAGCTCACACACCCCACACACACACACACACAGCAACCACACTCAATGAAACCAGACCACATGAATCATAAAAAAAAAAAGCCCTTAAAAAAAACACAAGACAAACCCATACCTACACACAGCACACACCTCAACACCTTAAGACACACCCAATCAAACCACATACCACACCACACACCACCCCAACACACACACACACACACACACACCACCACACAGACAACACACACACAGACAAAAACACCATACAGTAAAACACACACACTCAAACCCATACATACCACACACACCACACCACACACCCCACACACACACACACACACAGACAAACACACACACATACACTAAAACAAACACACACACACACTCAAACCCATACATACACACAACACACACAAAACACACACACACACACACACACACACACACACACACACACACACCACATGAATGTACAAAACACATTTATGTACTTTTGACAACACACCTGTCCATCTCTGCTCCTGACACAGCTGGTCCACCAAACGACCCGATGTACCTGTCTGTCCCTGTTGTCCCCTGATCCCATCCGTCTCTTCCCTCCAGCCGCAGTCCCAGGAGGAACTGTCCAGCCGGGAACATAAACTGGAGGACACACTGCGAGAACTCAAGGACGATATCAAAACAGTGAGTGACACTCTTGATCTGCCTGGTCCGCGGCTCACACTTCTCTTTCTCTTCCTCTGTCACTGCTGTTGTCTCTTATGTTGTTGTCATCACTGCTGTTGTCTTCTTTTTACCGTTTTTTTTAATTTAAAAAAACCCAACCAGAGGAAAAAAGTTCCTTTTGGTTGGGAAACCCGGGGCCCTTTCGGGTTAGAAGGTTGGGGGGTATTCTTTGAAGTAAAATAATCGGGAAAAGCCACCATACACCAACCCCCCATACCCACAGCCTGTCACCCTATTGCCTGGACACCCTATCTCACTCTCAACCTATCTCACTCTCATCCTATCTCACTCACACCCTATCTCACTACACCATATATCATCCTGTCTCACTCACACCACTACACCCTCTCTACCTCTCAACCCTATCTCACTCACACCTATCATCGCTCACACCCTATCTACACTCACACGCTATCATCACTACACACACACACACTATCTCACTCACACCCTATCTCACTCACACCCTATTCACTCACACCTATCTCACTCACACCCTATCTCACCACCTACTCACTACATTAAAATCACTCTCACCCTATCTCACTCACACCCTATCTCACTCACACCCTATCTCACTCACACCCTATCTCACTACACACCCTATCTCACTCACAACCTATCTCACTCTCACCTATCTCACTCTCACCCTATCTCACTCACACCCTATCTCACTCACACGATATCTCATCCTATCTCACTCACACCCTATCTCACCCTATCTCGCTCTCACCCTATCTCGCTCACACCCTATCTCACTCACACCCTATCTCACTCACACCCTATCTCACCCTATCTCGCTCTCACACTATCTCACTCACACCCTATCTCATTCACACCATATCTCATCCTATCTCACTCACACCCGATCTCACCCTATCTCACTCACACCATATCTCACCATATTTTGCTCACACATTCTCTCACTCACACCTTCTGGTCCACCCCCCAAAAGACCCATTACCCCTTTTGTTTCCCTTTTACCCTATCCCATCGTCTCTTCCCCCGCCCAGTCCCAGGAGGAACTGTCCGCTGGGCAAAACTGGAGGACACACCGAAAACTCAAGGACGATTCAAAACTGGTGAACTCTTGATCTGCCTGGCCCGGTCACACTTCTCTTTTTTTCTGTCCTCGTTGTCTTTAGTTGTTTCACATGGTTTTCTCTTAGTTTTTATATGCTGTTTTTCTTCTTGTTAAAATAAAAAATTAAAAAA
>JAODUO010008941.1:0-10865 GCA_025642075.2 Ridgeia piscesae
AAATTACCCAGCATTCTTTTAAAAACCATAAAAATTCCGGGCTGGGGAAAGAAACGGGGGGGAGAGTTTTAAAGTCCCAAAAATAAATTTATACTAAAGGGAAGGTGTTTTTAAAAAAAATTTGGGGACCCCCTTTCCAAAAAGGGTTTTACATCATGTTTTTGGGGCTTGCTCACCCCACCCCACCACCTCACATGTCACTTTTTTTCAGGGGAAAAAAACCCGCTAGCATAAATACTACACCCTAACATATTAAATACACAGCCACATCCCAATTAAAAATTACAAGAATAATTAATACAAAAACCCCCGTACAAAACCTAAAAACCACAGTCATTATACCCCCAGCACAGTTGGAATACAGTCACTTACCCCCTCCCCTTAAATACTCACAGTCTTTTTTCCCCCATTTAACAGTTTAAAAAAAATACAACAGTTAAAATTAAAAGTTGATAACCCTTAATAAGAATAAATTTCCCCTAATCCCAACAACTAGAATATTTTATTTTTTCATTTAAACATTTTAAAATTTTCACGAAACACAAGTATACATTTTGAATACAGTCATTCCATGTGTTTATTTTCCAATATACACACACATAAAAATATATATATATAAAATATATATAATATATATATATATATATATATATATATATATATATATATTTTTTGGAAAATGTTTTATCGGGAAATTTTCCCTTTTTTGGGGTGTTTAAAAACCTATCTTTTTATTAGACATTTTAATTAATTCAAATGTTATGAAATGAGGCCCTGCTTTAAATTTTTGTTTTATTGTTATACACATTTTAATCAGTGTATATGTTTTAGATTGATGTATAGATAATTTACATACACATATTTAGTAAATGTTTTAATGTTATATTAATTTTAAGAGGTTTAATACTATACGTCTTTAAAACAGTGTTTAATTTATTTTAAATTGATTTATATAATTTACATACAAAGGTTTACTAGTGTACATCTTAAAACCAAAATTTCTTTTGATTTATACTAATTTATATAATTTACATTTATTAATACTTTTATGATGTCTCGTATAGCGCATCAATCTGCCATGCGGGAATTAGCGCTATAGAAAGAGTATTATTATTATAATTATATACATATATTATAGTGCAGTATCATCAGGTCTGGTCAATGCACTTGACACTTTACTTCCTTGGCAGACCTGTTCAATTTATCACCATTTCAGCTTCTCTCCAAAGCATAAGTAGCTAGTTTTCATGCCCAGAAAAAGACACTTTTCCCTTTTTGAAAAAAATTTTTGTTCAATGTTTTTCATCACAAAAATGTTGAATTTAAAAAAGCCAAAGAAAAATTTTTCTTAAATGCTCCTAAAGAAAAAAAAGTTGGTTTTAAGAAAGAGTTTTTCGAATTCCCTGAGTTTTGAACTTTTAACGGGGGTTTAGAGTCAGATAAGACTTTCCTAAAGGGGAATTTCGATGCAAGTAAAAAGGGTTTTGTTGGTGTTTTTTCCAAAAAGGATTTTGGTAGGGATTTTTTGTACCCTTTAAAAATTTTGTTAAAATTTAAAGTTTTTTATGAGAAATTTGGGAGAGTTGGGAAATTATATGATGTAAAAAAACGGGGAAAAAAATATTGGGCAATGTTGGGACATTTTTGGTCCTTTTTCTATTACCGGGCTCTTTTTATTCCGGATTTTCCGGCCCAAAAGTTTCGTAGCTTTTGTGTTTATTTTTGACATTTGCCCCAGCCCCACAAAAGGGCTTTGAACCTCCCTATTTTTGGGGTTTCCCACAAGGATTCACTTCTGGGTTTGCCTAAAACCCCTTTTGTTTCTAGCTTTTTAACATTTGCCCGTACTTGAGACCCACTTCCCCCCACAATTTTCCCTGACTGGGGACAGAAATGGATTTTTTATCAATTTAAAAACATTGTACTCAGAACATTAAAACATCAATGAAACAATACAAACAAGCAAAATCTACAATGCCCAAGGGTTTGGGCTACTATTTTTTGTTTTTTTGGGGGAGGCCAAAGGGGTTCACAAAACGTTTTTTTGATTTATTTTAATCCAGAGCCACCCTTAAAAAGTTTAATTTGACAGACATCTGGATTGAAATCCGAATGAGTTTTCTGAGGTTGATTTTTTATGGCTGTGAAACGACTGGAAAAAAGAATTTGGGACAATGCCCCCTTTTTAGAAACCGCATGCGGGGGGGACAAGGGGCACAAACCCCGTTCAAACAGGAGAAAAACCCGATATATTGGGGTTTTTTTTTTCTTGCAATTTTGCATCATAATTTTTAAAAGGGTTTTATTTCAGATTAAACCCCCAGGAGGGTATCCCTTTTTTTTCAAAATTTAGAAAAAAGATTTTTTTTCCCCGAAAAGGGACCCTTTTGTTAAAACAAAAAATGACGAGTATCCCTTGGGAAAAGAAAACTCACAAGATTTTTTGCAGAAAATTTTTTATGGACTTTCAAAGAATTTTACACAGTTTTTTTTCCCAAAAGTCACACTATTTTCAAAAACCCAATGAAAAAAATTTTTTATGGTTTTTTTCCAAAAATATTTGTTTTTGTCACCCTGGTTTTTAATTTGTTTAAAAAAACCCTTCATTATAAAAGAAAATTTCATATATTTTGGGAAAAATATTCTATTGAATACAAGGTGATGTTATATGGTTATTATTAATGTTAGCTGTCAGCCTTGGTAGATTGCAGATTTGGGGTATGTCTTGACATTTGTTAAAAACTGATGTTATTGGTATTAACAATATCTGTGTAATTCCATTATCAAAATTGAAACGTATTCACCACTATCTCTAGCCAGTACTCTTCATAGAATTGAGTAAACATATCGCAATTGCACATGTAATGTAACTCTCAGCCACATGACAAGGACCCTGACTAGTTTAGTTACTTTTTAGGTGTAAAGATACATAGCATTAAATAAAAAAATTATATCTACTGATTTTTTAATAATAAAGCATAATCTAGTTACTTTATGTAATATATTTATTATTTCTAAAGCACAATATCCAACATGGTCAAAGTGCTGTACATAATGTTATTATATGTACATAGTATGTATATGATATCTATTTACAACATGTTTCTGTAACAATTGTGTGTGTGTGTGTGTGTGTGTGTGTGTGTGTGTGTGTGTGTGTGCGTGCGTGCGTGCGTGCGTGCGTGCGTGCGTGCGTGCGTGCGTGCGTGCGTGCGTGCGTGCGTGCGTGCGTGCGTGTTATGGGTGAACTCTTTGCAAAAGTAAATTTCCAGAAATACGTTTTAGTACGACAAATCTTTCATAATATTGAACAATTTTCCCATGACATGTATCACTAAGCACATGTTTGCTAAAGCTAATGTATTATCTGTGAAAGGCATCATTTGAAAGCCTAATGAATGGGATTCATGTTTTTGAACTACCTTAATTAGTATTTGATATACCATGTGCTGGATGCCAGAGATGGAGTGAGTACAATACAAATGTACTCGAGTACGAGTACGATTACTTTGAACATGCATGAGTATGATTACGAGTACGAGTACTCAGACAACAAATGTACTCGAGTACGAGTGCGATTACTTTACAATGTACTCGAGTACGAGTACGATTACTTTACAATGTACTCAAGTACGATTACATTAGAATGTAATCATGATTACTTTCATGATTACTTTAATGAATATCCTGTTTCTAATATAAAGGCGACTTTCATGGAATCCCTAGGTGTCATTCTTGTTCTGTTGTTGTGTCACAAATGTTCTAACTAATTACTGCTATCCACTTACAGGTGTTATTATTATTAATAATTAGACGACTTTCTCAGGTATTCGATGAATCATTTAATGCTGGATAATAATTTAATTTATGGTTTCTGAATCAAACACAAATAGGAGGCATTTAAGAATTTCAAATACACATGATCAAATACATTACAATAACAACACTTCAAAACCAGGGGTGCATATTCAAGAGTATCCAATTCAAATATGTAGTATATCAGATGATGGTCAAATACATTTGTATTTGAAAGTATTTAAATACTTTTTAAGTATTTGTATTTGATGTTTAGCAATTAAAAGTATTTGTATTTAAATACTTTCCTAAAGTATTTGACTTTTTCAAATATTTTTTCAAATACATTGTCAGTATCAACATTTCTTTTTCACTGTCACATGTAATGCCTGCCAAACTGATTACCTTAATGCACTGCAACTTCACCCAACAGTGCTAATTACTGATGAAGACACTTAACAACAGGCTTCCCCCTGGCCCTGCTGTGACATTTCAAAGTGTTTGACCCTATGTCTGGATGGGACAACCCACAATAGTTGTGGATTTAGACAGGTTTACAGTTTGCACTTAATTGAACATAATAGATAGGGATTTAGCAGCTAACCGCCCGGTCTGTCTGTCTGTCTGTCTGTCTGTCTGTCTGTCTGTCTGTCTGTCTGCCTGCCTGCCTGCCTGCCTGCCTGCCTGCCTGCCTGCCTGCCTGCCTGCCTGCCTGCCTGCCTGCCTGCCTGCCTGCCTGCCTGCCTGCCTGCCTGCCTGCCTGCCTGCCTGCCTGCCTGCCTGCCTGCCTGCCTGCCTGCCTGCCTGCCTGCCTGCCTGCCTGCCTGCCTGCCTGCCTGCCTGCCTGCCTGCCTGCCTGCCTGCCTGCCTGCCTGCCTGCCTGCCTGCCTGCCTGCCTGCCTGCCTGCCTGCCTGCCTGCCTGCCTGCCTGCCTGCCTGCCTGCCTGCCTGCCTGCCTGCCTGCCTGCCTGCCTGCCTGCCTGCCTGCCTGCCTGCCTGCCTGCCTGCCTGCCTGCCTGCCTGCCTGCCTGCCTGCCTGCCTGCCTGCCTGCCTGCCTGCCTGCCTGCCTGCCTGCCTGCCTGCCTGCGTGCCTGCCTGCCTGCCTGCCTGCCTGCCTGCCTGCCTGCCTGCCTGCCTGCCTGCCTGCCTGCCTGCCTGCCTGTCTGTCTGTCGGTGGATTTATACAGGTTTACAGTTTGCACTTAATTGAATATAATAGACAGGGATTTAGCAGCTACCCGCCCAAACCCAGTCAGGCTTCTGGATGTTTGAAATATGACCAGTCATTCACACCATACTGACAGAGCAAACAAGGCAGGTGGGGCTGTGGCCTGGCTTCTAAAATTACAAAGCAAGATGTTAGGGGATGCTTATCTCCAGTGCTTCCCAGAGACTGTCACAATTTAACTTGTATGTGATGTGGCTTCTCTGGGAAGAGAAGGTATTAATTAGAGAAATCTGACTGAATATTTTGAATACCTTGATTATTATTACATTTATTAGATTACTTCTAATATTGCCATTTTTATCTGTCTAATATATTTGCTTGCAACTGTTCATATGAAAAAATATAATCGTGAGAAGTAATCGTGAGTACAATTACTTTGGCAATCTACTCGAGGACGATTACTTTGCTTCGTACTCGGGTACAAGTACTCAAAAAGTACTCGTACACGAGTATGAGTACACGAGTACGATTACTCCATCTCAGCTGGATGCTGATATGAATATTTATATAAAAGTAACTCTTACATTTACCTGACACGTTTTCAATTTTTGTAATGCTGCTTTGCTTGTTATCTGATGAAATAAATACATTATATCAAGTGCAGTGATTGTACCTGTAGTTATACATATATTGTGCTTGCCATTATTTTGAGTCAATTTCATGAAATAGTTTTGGTAAAATCACATGAAATAGTTTTGGTAAAAAGTTTTTACTTTATGATGTCTTTACTTATATACAATTTAACAAGTACACCCACCCATTAATACAGACAAATAAAATATCACATAGAGGGTCAGATTCAGAAATCGTCTTGAGGGCACAAAAACCTCTACTGGGCTTTGAACCAAATTGTGTAGTCTACATTTTTATTGATACCGCATAGCTTCAGCTTCCACTGTCTCATCTGGAGTGGTGATATCAGAAAATGCCACAACTTATTATTATCACTATTATTATCACTTAAACTGGGTCATATTTCAAACAATATAGAAGCACATTAGCATTGACCTATTATAAAAAGTTTGCAGGCATACCAAATTCCTACAATGTGGGAGGCACATCCACAGGGCCGCAGGCCACTTGGATTCACAAATGACATACATCTGTACAATTTTTATAAAAGGTTTGTTGAGAGAGTAAATTAATGTATATTACAACACTCATTTACCTGAGGTGATGAGCTTTTCCGCATGCCCTATGGTGATGATACCTCAAGTTCTGAAAATGTGACACATTTGAATTTTAATGTACTTGAAAAAATTGCAATGTTATGAACGATCACATTATCATCATTATTACTATACTATATTATTATAATATTGTCATTATGAGCCTCCTTCACTTTTCTCTTGTGTCTGTTGGATTCACGGGTCAGTACTTTAGTGTTCTTCATGGACACTGAGTGTCCTGTGGCCCGGCAATGGTTTCCTACTCCTGTTGGTTTATCCAGGTTTGTATGTTCTTTGAATCTCTGGCTGAGTGTTCTCTATGTATGTATGGCTGCTTTCGATGTCACACGTGATGTTATAGATGGTTCCACATCGGTGTTCGTTAGGTGTTTTGTCTTTAGGGTGTACTACCATCGAGCGGAGGGTGTTCACCAGCTTGTGGTATATGTGTATGTTATGTGACTTATAAATCCGGCCAAGCTGGTGAACACCCTCCGCTCGATGGTAGTACACCCTAAAGACAAAACACCTAACGAACACCGATGTGGAACCATCTATAACATCACGTGTGACATCGAAAGCAGCCATACATACATAGAGAACACTCAGCCAGAGATTCAAAGAACATACAAACCTGGATAAACCAACAGGAGTAGGAAACCATTGCCGGGCCACAGGACACTCAGTGTCCATGAAGAACACTAAAGTACTGACCCGTGAATCCAACAGACACAAGATAATAATAATTTAATATATTAAGCAATGATGATAATGTGATCGTTCATAACATTGCAATTTTTTCAAGTACATTAAAATTCAAATGTGTCACATTTTCAGAACTTGAGGTATCATCACCATAGGGCATGCGGAAAAGCTCATCACCTCAGGTAAATGAGTGTTGTAATATACATTAATTTACTCTCTCAACAAACCTTTTATAAAAATTGTACAGATGTATGTCATTTGTGAATCCAAGTGGCCTGGGGCCCTGTGGATGTGCCTCCCACATTGTAGGAATTTGGTATGCCTGCAAACTTTTTATAATAGGTCAATGCTAATGTGCTTCTATATTGTTTGAAATATGACCCAGTTTAAGTGATAATAATAGTGATAATAATAAGTTGTGGCATTTTCTGATATCACCACTCCAGATGAGACAGTGGAAGCTGAAGCTATGCGGTATCAATAAAAATGTAGACTACACAATTTGGTTCAAAGGCCAGTAGAGGTTTTTGTGCCCTCAAGACGATTTCTGAATCTGACCCTCTATGTGATATTTTATTTGTCTGTATTAATGGGTGGGTGTACTTGTTAAATTGTATATAAGTAAAGACATCATAAAGTAAAAACTTTTTACCAAAACTATTTCAGGGAAAAAATTTTTAAAAAACTCAAAATAATGGCAAGCACAATATATGTATAACTACAGGTAAATCACTGCACTTGATAAAATGTATTTATTTCATCAGATAACAACAAAGCAGCATTACAAAAATTGAAAACGTGTAGGTAAATGTAAGAGTTACTTTTATAAATATTCATATCAGCATCCGCTGAGATGGAGTAATCGTCTCGTGTACTCATACGGGGTTGGTACGATACTCGAGGTACGAACAAAGTAATCGTCCTCGAGTAGATTGCCAAAGTAATTGTACTCACGATTACTTCTCACGATTAATTTTTTCATATGAACAGTTCAAGCAAATATATTAGACAGAAAAAAATGGCAATATTGAAGTAATCTAATAAATGTAATAATAATCAAGGTATTCAAAATATTCAGTCAGTTTTTTAATTAATACCTTCTCTTCCCAGAGAACCCACACCCTAAAAAAACCCTCCTGGAAAAGTTAACATCTTGCTTTGTAATTTTAGAACCCAGGCCACAGCCCCACCTGTTTGTTTGCTCTGTCAGTATGGTGTGAATGACTGGTCCCTCCAGAACCTGACGGGGTCTGGGCGGTTAGCTTAAATCCCTGTCATTATTTAATTAAGTGCAAACTTAAACCTGAAATCCACCGACAGACAACAAAAAAAACAAACAGGCAAAACCCAAAAGAAAACCGGTTCAAAAAAAAAATTTTGGCTGGCAAAACCACCTTTTTGTGGGCCCAGCTGGGTCAAACCAAAAGCAGCAGGGGGAACCCGTTGAAGTGTTTTCATCAAAAACAGGGGGAAGGCGGGAAAGGCAGGGCGGGAAACAGGCAGGAAAAAAAAAAGGGGCAAGTTTTGGAAAACAAAAAAGAAAAAACAAGCAAAAAAAACCAAAAAAAAAGCCAAAAAAAAACCCCCAAGCCAAAAAGGCCGGGCAGGAAAAGGGGAAAGGGGGAGGAAAAAAGGGCAAAACCTAAATTAAATTATTTAAACCAGCATTAAATGATTCATCGAATACCTGAGAAAGTCGTTAATTATTTAATAATAACACCTGAAGTGGATAGCAGTAATTAGTTAGAACATTTGTGACACAACAACAGAACAAGAATGACACCTAGGGATTCCAGAAAGTCGCCTTTATTTAGAAACAGGATATTCATTAAAGTAATCATGAAAGTAATCATGATTACATTCTAATGTAATCGTACTTGAGTACATTGTAAAGTAATCGTACTCGTACTCAGTACATTGTAAAGTAATCGACTCGTACTGAGTACATTTGTTTCTGAGTACTCGTACTCGTTTTCTCATGCATGTTCAAAGTAATCGTTTTCTCAGTACATTTGTATTGTACTCACTCCATCTCTGGCATCCAGCACATGGTATATCAAATACTAATTAAGGGAGTTCAAAAACATGAATCCCATTCATTAGGCTTTCAAATATGCCTTTCACAGATAATACATTAGCTTTAGCAAACATGTGCTTAGTGATACATGTCATAAAATTTTTCAAAAAGAAAATTGTTCAAAAATTTTAAAATTTTTTTGAAAGATTTTTACTCATATTTTTTGGAAAAAGCAAAAGCCCCTAACACACACACACACAATTGTTACAGAAACATGTTGTAAATAGATATCATATACATACTATGTACATATAATAACATTATGTACAGCACTTTGACCATGTTGGATATTGTGCTTTAGAAATAATAAATATATTACATAAAGTAACTAGATTATGCTTTATTATTAAAAAATCAGTAGATATAATTTTTTTTATTTAATGCTATGTATCTTTACACCTAAAAAGTAACTAAACTAGTCAGGGTCCTTGTCATGTGGCTGAGAGTTACATGTGCAATTGCGATATGTTTACTCAATTCTATGAAGAGTACTGGCTAGAGATAGTGGTGAATACGTTTCTTTTGTACAATTAGTATTTTCACATATTAATTTCAGTGTGGCGGAATGTTTCCCCCATTAGTAGAAATGTTTTTCAAAAAAAAAAAAAAAAAAAAAAAAATAACCCGGTTTCCTAAGTGTGTCGTCACAAAAAAATATCATACATGTCAGAGCCATGTTAATTGTCACTTTGTTTCTTGTATAGGCAGATGCGGTGTACAGTAAAATGCCAGGAAGCTGGTATGCAGTATCTTCAAAGAGAGTGAACTCACACAATGTCACCGATATCCAAGCTGATGTAGTTCACTAAAGAATGTAGAACCTGTATAACAGTGTCGAGACAGGTTGACCAAAGGCTTATGCCAAGTTTGACAGACCATGGCATCCACCGTTCCATCACCAACTGCAAACTAGTCAGGCTTCACCATATTCGCATGTCAAGCACTCTGCATTCTGCATTGGTCTCTAGTCAGTTAGGGTATCTGACCGGCATGGAAGCCAGTGTACACACCACCAGTACTGTGGAGTCTGTCTATCAACACAAGTACAACTCGGATCACTTCACTTGGTCGACATTCAAATACTTGACATTTAATATGCAGCATATTGCACGGCTCATTGTTGTATAATCTTGTCCACAAATACAACTGTCCTGTATAGCATATTAACTTGTTGAACTAGTGGTAGTAAGCATTGTTCAGTTTCTTGTTGACCTGTAAAGAAAAGCATGTATTCAATTTCAGTAAACAAAAAAAATGCATCATGGTAGTGGAGTTGGGAGTAAATAATGATGCCATGTAATAACTATTACATGGTGTACACATATTCATTTTTGACATTTTATGTCAAACATGAATATGTGAGGTTGTTTGGTCAAGCAAATGTTGGAAATGACAAAATAAGGTTATTGTGATGCCAACAGCATATTCCCTAAGAAAATATTCAAGCATTCATAATATCTATGTCTACCTTCTTCAACACTGTATTATTGATTTTATTTAGTCATCGCTGCAGTATTTACCCTGCTATATGATGAGTGAGGTGGACCACCTCAGTGTTTCTTGCTATAAACATGTTTACCACATTTTTTCTCTATTTCCCAGGGAATAAGTTAAAACATCCTTCAGAATGCACCATTTTGAAGGTAATTTTAAAAATTGATCTACGTAGCCATGCCCCCCTGACTCACATAGTGCATGTGCATTAATGTCTGTGTTGACACACTGGGTATAATATGCATTATACAAGACTAACAAGAACAAAGGGCATTCTAGTTTTCCATGTTCAAGATAATATGTGAATGAAAACAATGTGTATTTAAATGGACATATTAAACTATTTTTTATAATTTATACGTTGTTGATTGTTAAAATGTTTAAATTACCTGGATT
>JAODUO010008945.1:2500-5000 GCA_025642075.2 Ridgeia piscesae
AGACCAGGGAGACCCGGAGAGACCGGAGAGATCGGGGAACCGGAGAGACCGGGAAGACCGGGGAACCGGAGAGACCGGAGAGATCGGGGAGATCGGGGAGATCGGAGAGACCGGGAAGACCGGGGGAGACCGGGAGACCGGGAGACCGGAGAGACCGGGGAGACCAGGAGACCGGGAGACCGGGGAGACCGGGGAGATCAGGGAGACCGGGGAGACCGGAGAGACCGGGGAGACCGGGGAGACCGGGGAGACCGGGGAGACCGGGGAGACCGGGGAGACCGGGGAGACCGGGGAGACCGGGGAGACCGGGGAGACCGGGGAGACCGGAGAGACCGGGAGACCGGGGAGACCACACACACGGAGAGAGACCAGAGAGACCGGGGAGACCGGAGAGACGGGGATCGGAGAGACCGGGGAGACCGGAGAGACCTGGGAGGAGACCAGAGAGACCGGGGAGACCGGGAGACCGGGAAGACCGGGGAGACCGGAGAGAACGGGGAGACCGGAGAGACCGGGAGACCGGGGAGACCGGGGAGACCGGGGAGATCGGAGAGACCGGGGAGACCGCGGAGACCGGGGAGACCTGAGAGACCGGGGAGACCGGGGAGATCGGAGAGACCGGGGAGACCGGGGAGACCGGAGAGATCGGGGAGACCGGAGATCGTCGGAAGACCCGGAGACCGGGAGACCGGAGAGACCGGGGAGACCGGGAGACCGGAGAGACCGGGGAGACCGGGGAGACCGGGGAGACCGGAGAGACCGGGAGACCGGGGAGACCGGGGAGACCGCGGAGACCGGAGAGACCGGGAGACCGGGGACCGGGGAGACCGGGGAGACCGGAGAGACCGGGGAGACCGGAGAGACCAGGGAGACCGGAGAGACCGGAGAGATCGGGGAGACCGGAGAGACCGGGAAGACCGGGGAGACCGGAGAGACCGGAGAGATCGGGGAGACCGGAGAGACCGGGAGACCGGGGAGACCGGAGAGACCGGAGAGACCGGAGACCGGAGAGACCGGGAGACCGGGGAGACCGGGGAGACCGGGAAGACCGGAGAGACCGGGGAGATCGGGGAGACCGGAGAGACCGGAGAGACCGGAGAGACCGGAGAGACCGGGGAGACCGGGGAGACCGGAGAGACCGGGGAGACCGGGGAGATCGGAGAGACCGGAGAGACCGGAGAGACCGGGGAGACCGGGGAGATCGGGAGCTACAGAAGATGCTCGCGATTTACCCTCCTTTTGGCTGTTCAAATTTAAACATGAATATGAGACTGAAGCTCATATTACACGAGACTATCAAAATTACCGGCATTTATTTAAAACTTTAAAATGTAGGAGCACTGGAGTCGACTGACAACAGACACTCAGTGACTTCGATGTTACAAGTACTATGTTAAACTATATTGCCAACGCAATATATATCTTTTGAAATATTGCATACGAACGTGAACGTCCAACTGTGAATAAAATATCCGAGATCGAACCTGGAACGAGCGTCTGTCCCTTTACACTGAATCGGGGGTCAAACCGATTCTGGCGAGCGGACACGAGAAGAGAGAGAGAGACACACACACACACACACACACACACACACACACACACACACACACACACACACACAGACACACACACAGACACACACACACACACACACACACACACACACACACACAGACACACCGACACACACACACACACACACACACACACACAGACACACACAGACACACACACACACACACACACACACACACACACACACAGACACACACACACACACACACACAGACACACACACACACACACACACACACACACACACACACACACACACACACAGACACACACACACACACAGACACACACACACACACACACACACACACACACACACACACACACAGACACACACACACACACACACACACACACACACACACACACACACACACACACACACACACACATACACACACACACAGACACACACAGACACACACACACAGAGACACACACAGACACACACACACATACACACACACATACATACACACACACAGACACACACAGACACACACACACACACACACACACACACACACACACACACACACACACACACACACACAGAGACACACACACACACACACACACAGACAGACAGACAGACACACCCACACACACACACACACACACACACACACACACACACACACACAGAAACACACACACACACAGACACACACACACACACACACACACACACACACACACACACACACACACAGAGACACACCCAGACACACACACACACACACAGAGACACACACACACACACACACACACACACACACACACACACACACACACACACACACACACACACACACACACACACACACACAGAGACACACACAAAACACACAGAGACACACACACAGACACACACACACACACACACACACACACACACACACACACAGACACACACACACACACA
>JAODUO010008947.1:0-10646 GCA_025642075.2 Ridgeia piscesae
AATAATAATAATAATAATAATAATAATAATAATAATAATAATAAAAATTTTTCTTCTTATGCGCCAATACCCTCAAAATCAAGCTCAGTGGCGCGACAAAACCAAGGGGTTAAGCAATTGCGTAAACGTAGAACAGTGCGTGAGTCGTTGATGGATGGACGAAGGTTCTGGGAAGCTAAGGAGGATAGGCAGCATTAAAGAGATATGTTTTTAGACGTCGGGGGAAAGGGAAAACTATATTACCTTCCGACTTGACACTGACAGGAAGCGAATTCCACAGAGTTGGTGCAGAACCGAGAAAGCTCGGGTCCCAGCTTTCGTTTTAAACCCCGGGGAATGTAAAGTGGGTTATACTTTGGGGTAGTTCGGAATTTTTGCGGGAGTTAGCAGAGTTTAGATATTTTGGGTTGTTTAGATGCGAGTGTTGATAGGAAGTAAACTTGAAAATAAGGGATAATGCACAGGGGGTGCAATGATTTTAGAAGCGGCCCCGAGTAAAAAAACGAGGAGAACGGGTAACTACCCTTGCCAAGCAGTTCTGGACACTTTGGGAGTCTTGCAATATCCTTGTTCGCAGTATTGTAAAGGAAATTGCGTAGTCAAGTTGTGTTATAGAGCTGTCGCGATGGTTTTAGCAACAAAAGGAAAAAAATCTGGAATACGACGAAGATCACGGATATGGTAAAACAGCAACGGCATGTTTTTGTTTGTGCTGTTTGAAATTGAAGCTTTCGTCAAAGTTAACTCCGAGATTTGAAAGGAGGGGTGGTGTTACACTCTGATTTAGGATGTGTCGGGAAAAAGCCTCGAGTTTTGCACGCTGCGTTACGGTACCAATGATGATAAATTCGGTCTTGTTTGCATTTAACTTTAGTTTACTATTTTTCATCGAAAGGGAGACATCTTGGAGACAATCCCTGAGCTGGTTTAAGGAGGGCAAGCATCTGGTGTAGTAAACAAAATGTAGATTTGGGTGTCTTCGCATAAAGGTGATGATCCAAGTTGTGACCTTGGATAACAGAGCTTAAAGGTGTTGTGTATAAAGTGAAAAGCAAAGGCCCCAAAACAGAACCCTGTGGGACACCACATGACGTGGGCAACATGTCTGAAAAGCAGTCACCTATTTTAATGGCTTGCTGTCTGTCAGTAACATATGAAGTAAACCAGCTCCGGGCTGTGCCAGATTTGCCATACCATGTTGATAGACGTGTAATGAGAATATTGTGGTCGATGGTGTCGAAAGCAGCAGATAGGTCAAGCAGGGTCAGGACGGTAACTTTTCCATTGTCGATGTTGAGGTTAATGTCATTGTGTACTTTTAAAAGAGCAGTTTCTGTAGAATGAAATTGTTTATATGCAGACTGCGACACATTGGATAGACCATTTTTGTAGATGTGAGATCTGAGACGATTAGCTACAACCTTTCAAGTATTTTTGAGATGACGCTTAGGTTGGAAATAGGTCTGTAACAGTTTAATTCTTCTTTTGGCAGAGTTGGTTTCTTCAGCACAAGTCCAAGCATGTTTCCACATATGGGAAGTAACTGAGAGTGGATAACATTGTGCTTTTAATAAGCTTGAAAGAGTGTTCACAATGTGTGTATTACCTCGAGAAAAAACCACAAATATAAACACCATCTACACGATACCCTAGCCACATACTTGTGACTTTGTGACTAAAACAGAGTTCTAAGCAAAACGTAAGAAAAAGTTGTCTAATGGAGGTGGGTGGAACTAATGCCAAGTTCCTGGAATTGTTCTTTTGTGTTGAAGCTGTGGGCCTAGTTCCCACAGTCAATACAGCAAGTGGACCAAAGTGAAATTTATTCAGCCAATCATATTCCAAAGGTTGGGGTTGGAATGGGGATTCCTTTACCATAACCTCTTCTGGGTTACAAGTTTGCGCCAGAACTACGGTATGATCTTAATATACAAGAGTGCACAAAAGGTAAAATTTATTACACCATTAAAACTATAGATGTTTCACTGTCTTATTTTGTTGAAAGGATTTGTCCCACCACCAATCCAAAGTAATCTTGGTTGTTTGGAAATGTCACAATGCATGGTTGGGTGATTCTGTGGAGTTCTCTCATGACTGATGGAGCCATGTCATCCACACGGTGACAACTGTTAGAATATGTCCATGTGGTGAAGAATGTTTGAATATTCAGTCATCCCCAGTCCTGTTGTCCCCAAGTCACCAATGTCACTGGTGACACATTGAGCAGAAACCACACCACAAATGACACACCAACTTAGGGATGATCTCAAATGTTGGTCACGTCCCAAAATATATTACTGCTTTAGTATTGGTTTAAATCACCCCAACCAATATTTGAGTATGTGTTCTGAGACAGTGTTTATAATCTAAAACTATTAAATTAATGTTATTGTCAATTTGTATTAATGCTTTGCTCATAAGATGGCGCCACTGTAGAATTGATTTCCCACTGATACATGTATATAGTGATCATAGACCAAAACCCACCAGGCTTTTGTGCAGGTTCACAGTCCAAATAATCCTTGTTGATGTGTGTGCACGTGCCCATGCGTATGCACGTGCACATGCAAACTTTGGTTTGGGCAAAATTAACCTAAAATTATTAGCATTCTCTAATACCTCGCCCATCATTTTATTCAGGAGAAACACTGCACATAATAAATATTGGTAACTTGGTAAACATATGAACACACCCCAATATATCAGGTTATATTTAAACACTCCTTGCAAAAAACAACACTTGATAATCAGCAATGATCAATAACTTTACCCTATTAGCAAGCAATATGTGGATTGGATTTATTTATATCAAATATAAAACATTGTACAGATTACGTAAGATATAAATACAAAGTACATTAAATAAAAGGATGACACAAAATGTGCAAGCAGTTATTTCCATAGTGGTCCCAGTGTGATAGTTGTAATCTAGTTTCACGATCTACCATTAAAACAGGATTGAGATTTTTGAAGGGTCAGAAGCAGACCCATGCTATAAGTATTAGGCATCTGGGTAGCTACTTTCATTGTAACAAAATATGAATGGTATTTCAATGTTCAAATATATGCAGCTTTTTTCCCCATGCTTCTGCACCTCCTGTCTTCTGTATTGACTGCGGCAGAGGTTTTGCAGCTCAGATCAGACTAATCTCCCACCGACAAGTAAAACACAAGGACAAAACCCTACGACAGACCACAGACAGACAGATGTAGTTCTTCATTGTGGCTGTTTTTTTTTAAACCCTTTATCTTCAAGCTTATGAGGTTCTGACCTCATTCCTTGGACACAAGCAACTGCAACCCACTGGCCTGAAGTTCTAAAGCACCTAACCCGTGGCTCACCAAAATACCCAAACACCTCTCCTGGAGACTACAAAACCCTCAGACTCATGTCCCTGGAGATATGGAGTTATTGGTCTAATAGGGAGGTATTAATATTATTAGTTGTTGCTTTTGTTCTTAAAATGATGTTGTCATCAACGTTAACCAATCATTTTACTTTCCTTTGACTTTTATAAATTCATTTGTAATATTGACCCAATATGTACAACTCTTATTGTCTTATGAACAGTTTTATATATTTAACTTTGTGAAAAGCTCAGAACAGGATATGTACTGATCTTCGTGTATATTTGTGCATAAGAAGTCATTATTATTATAATTATTAAACCTAATATTTTTATCGTGAATTTATGCTTTAAATATTAGGTCATTTTACTTTTTAATAGCTCTGCATCTCAACATTAAATCAGGCCAGAAGATTTCTACAGGGTGTTTTAAAAGAAAGGAAGATAGAATACAATCGATTATCTCAATAAAACCACTCAGTGTTCCGGTGGTACACTCATCAGAACCTCTGTTTGTCACTGTAATCAATTATCATATGTCAAGAAGAAGTGAAACAGCGCCACACTGCAGTCAAAGCTAAGTGTGCCCTGCACTAGACTTACCAACAGGTGAATCTGAATGAACACAGTGACAGCGACACTGAACGTTGCAGAGATCTTCAGAAACTAATGTCTCTTCTGGAAGAGACATTCAAACTGTCACCAAACAGCACAAGTTCAGACTGTTGACTCTTGCTACTAGAAAGTTGGTCACAGCAAAAGACAATGCAGGAATTTAGTGTTACAAAACACAATGGTGAAAAACCTCAACAAGGAAAAGGCTATTTTAGCTGATCAGACAGATGCAAAGAGAGCAGACCTGTCACACGTACAGCTTTATGCAGATTTCTTGCACCCATGTCCCATTCTCCCACGTATGTGAAACAATTTCCAGTTGTTCAACTGTCCTCCAGTTTCATCATTTTTTCACCTCTCACATTTGAGACTATGTCCCGTTTTACCAAATTTGTCTGACATTTACATCATAATAGAAGAATCCTGAAATGCTCATTTATTTCAGTTACTATTGGTATTGTTCCACTTTATTTTTACCTTTACAAAGGAAGAGCGATACAGGCATTTTTATTAAATTAATTTTAATTATCTATCACGTGTGGTCTCGAAACAGCAAAATATGTCTACCCGTGTCTGGACCTGTGTACTATATGTGTTTATGTAATCATTTATAATAATTATGTATTGTGTAAAGTGTTAGTGCACATACATGGGCGCACACAGACACGTACACGGGCATACACACATGCAGGCACATTCGTCATCGCTTTAACAACAGAGTCGCCAATTTTCAAATTGTGCAGCGACTCTCTACGTATTGGTTAATTGGGGTTATTGTTACTTTGTGTGTGTTCATGTGACTCTGGGTTAAGGTTAGTATGACTGTATGCATGTACGTGTGTGTTCGGGTATACTAACACGGGTTCACACACACAGGTGCACACACACAGGTGCACACACACAGGTGCACACACACAGGTGCACACACACATGTGCACACACACATGTACACACACACACAGGTGCACACACACAGACACACACACACACACACACGTGTGTGTGTGTGTATTTGTGTGTACATGTCTGTGTGCGCCCATGTATGTGCAATAACATTGTTATCAAGACATAATTATTATAAATGATTACACACACATACAGCTAGTACACAGGTACATGCAGAGATGGGTATATATGTATGTGTGTGGTGTGTATGTGTCTGTATATATATATATATATATATATATATATATATATATATATTCAACCCGTTTCAAATTAAATCAAACATCGTTCAGAGGATTGAATAAGTTGTTTGTAATCAATAAACAAAAAGTTCCTATTATGTTACAGATAAAACATATTTAAAAGGAACGAAGACATGATATTTCGACAACGTTACAAAGGAAACGGTTAAAAGTGTAACCGGAAACTATCGTTCCGCTAACGATAGAGATCAAAACGTTAAAAACCAAACCAACAACTAACGTTCCGGCAACGTTTGATGTGAAGTATTTTAAAATCAAAGCAAAACGTACTGGCAAAGTTACATAGAAAACGGTTCACATAAAACCTGAATCTAAAGTTCCGGGAACGCTAGACATCAACAAGTTTAAAATCAAACCAACAAGTAACGTTTTAGTAATTTTAAATGAAAAACATTTGAATTCAAACGAATACATAACGTTCACGTAACATTAGAGATCAAACCGTTTACACCCAACCAAAAATGTGCAAATGTTTAAACTCAAACCACAAATGAACGTTCCAACAACGCTACAGATCAAAACGTTTCACATCAAACCAGAAACTACCGTTCCGGTAACGTTAGCGATCGAAACGTTTACAACCCAACCAAAAACAAACCTTCTTACAACGTTGGATATCCAAACGTTTAAAATCAAACGAGAAACTAATGTTCCGGTAACGTTACAGATCCAAACGTTTAAACTCAAACCAAAAATCAACGTTCCGACAACGTTACGTATCAAAACGTTTCAAATAAATCCAGAAACAACCGTTGCGACAACGTTACACATCAAACGTTTCACACCAAACCAGTAATTACCGTTACGGTAACGTTAGAGATCAAAACGTTTCAATTCAAACCAAAAACTAACGTTCCGACAACGTTACATATCAAAACGTTTCACATCAAACCAGAAATTACTGTTACGGTAACGTTAGAGATCAAAACATTTCAATTCAAACCATAAACTAACATTCCGACAACGTTACATATCGAAACGTTTCATATCAAACCAAAAACTAGCGTTCCGGCAACGTTAAAAATCTAACAGTAACCATAATCTAACTGTTCTAACCAAATGCTAACGTTACACTAACGTTTGCATGTTATCTGAGTTGGCAGGTAAAGTAATAATCGTGTTTTTAAATAATGACATAATTGGTCTATATTTCCACCTGATCTAGCAGTAGAATGAAGCATATTCAAAAGGTGGTGTGCAGCTGCAAAAAAGCTATGGTCCCAATGTTTATTCTAGTGAAAAAAGGTACTTGAAATATAGACGACCAAAGCGGCATGGTTTTTTGGCAGCAGTAAGGAGTGAATTGTAAAAACGACGGTGTCTTACGTGTTTGATCTCTGGGTCTGTCTGTCGGTGAGCGAGAATGTAGGCGAGTAAGTCGCGTGTCGGGGTGTCCATGTTGTCACGGCCTACCCGTCACCTTGGGGAGAAAGGCGTATGGTGCGGGGAACACTACGCCACGAATATCAAAGGGGCAGGTGGTCGGACGGAGCGGCGAGCGACACCGCGCAAACCTCCTGTAAAATGTTGGTCAATAATAATATGGTGCAACTTTGTTACATGCAACAAAGTTGCACCGTGTGACGGTACCTTTACGTGGCATTAACATGGATTCTAACAGGTTGGAATATAAACTTTGTAGTTATTAAAATTGACAGTGCATGTTTATAATAGTGAGGTACTTGTTCTGCGTGCGGTATTGACAAGTTAGCGAACGACAGCACTTATTTACGTAAATGTAAACCTAGCCAATTCACAGCTAAATATCTCCATTTCGCCTTACACTCGGTATACTAACAAGAACACGAGAAGAAGGCAGAGCTGTGGACTTCTGACTGTCACCTGCTCTCACTCACATGTCCAGGGCTCATGATCACCTGGGTGTGACTGTTGGTCAGTAGTCCAAAGTGCTTCTGCTATTGTGTTTACTTTGACATTTGCCCCAGTACTACACAGAGTGTCTACTTTGACACCTACCCCATTGTTATTGTCCTCACTAGCTGACATGCTGGAGGCTGGATTAACACCTGTGTGTCTTGTCTGGTCAAACTCCCATTGTGGTGTTGTAACTACCCTAACACTTGTCTCATTAGTACTCTGAGTATTCACTATGACATCTACTCCACTACAATTATCCTTACTGGTGGACAAATGTTCCACATGTAATTCGATATTCAAAATCTACACATTTAAGCACTTATATATTCGAAACAATGTAATTTAGACCACTTTAAATGTAGTACCCGACATGTGACACAACAAATGAAAAAACTCAAAGTGTCTCGGTGTCACTGCAGATCTAAACACAAGCAAATTCAGTCAACCAGAAGTCTATATTTTTCCAATATGTCACACAACAATTGCAAAAACAATATATTAATATATATATATAATATATATATTACATTTTACAATCCAAATAAAATAATTGTATGTACGTAGACTGTTTGGCAAATTGAGAACTAAACTCTGGTGAGTTTTGGCGGGAAGAATGGATAAAGCAGTGACAGTGATAAAGTTGTTACGTCTTTCATCTAGATAAGGGTAGTATAGGTTACAAGGATGTCCGTGGACTTCCCAGTCTTAGTCTCTGGCAATGAAATTTGTCATCACTGAAATGGGATTAAATTACTCTAAGTGCCGGAATCCGCCGCTTCGGCCGTGGCCGATAAGCCTCCAGGCAGACCACAGTCCAACGAGTGCCCGGGCCACAAATATGTCATCATTTACAACACACACGCACGCACACTCGCACGCATGCAGCTAGGCACGCACGCATGCACACACAGTCACATGAACCGTAATTAACCCATGGTGCCGCACAATTTGAAAATTGGCGACTCGATCTGTTGTTAAACCAATGATGATTGTGCCTGCATGTGTGTGTGTTTGTGTGTGTGTGTGTGTGTGTGTGTGTGTGTGTGTGTGTGTGTGTGTGTGTGTGTGTGTGTGTGTGTGTGTGTGTGTATACGTGTGTGTATACGTGTGTATACGTGTGTGTGTGTGTGTATGCGTGTGTGTGTATGCGTGTGTGTATACGTGTGTGTGTGCGCGTGTGTGTGCGCATATGTGTGCGCGTGTGTGTGTGCGTGTTTGTATATGTGTGTCTGTGTGTGTGTCTGTGTGTGTGTGTGTATGTGTGTGTGTGTGTGTGTGTTTGTATGTGTGTGCCTGCGGGTACTCATACACATACACACATGGGTACAAAAACGGGTATACACAGGGGTACACGCAAGGCGGTCGCACGCGCACATACGCGCACACGCACACACGCGTACATATGCGCACATACGCGCACACGCACTTATACATACTCATTCACTTTCACTGTGTGTGTGTGTGTGCGTGTGTGCGTGCGTGCGTGCGTGCGTGCGTGCGTGCTGTGCGTGTGTGTGTGTGTGTGTACACGCATGTCTACCCGTGTCTGGACCTGTGTACTGTATGTGTTTATGTAATCATTTATAATAATTATGTATTGTGTAAAGAGTTAGTGCACATACACGGGCGCACACGTAAACGTACACGGGCATACACACATGCAGGCACATTCATCATCGCTTTAACAACAGAGTCGCCAATTTTCAAATTGTGCGGCGACTCTCTACGTATTGGTTAATTGGGGTTATTGTTACTTTGTGTGTGTTCATGTGACTCTGGGTTAAGGTTAGTATGACTGTATGCATGTACGTGTGTGTTCGGGTATACTAACACGGGTTCACACACACAGGTGCACACACACACAGGTGCACACACACACAGGTGCACACACACACAGGTGCACACACACACAGGTGCACACACACACAGGTGCACACACACAAACAGGTGCACACACACACAGGTGCACACACACACAGGTGCACACACACACAGGTGCACACACACACAGGTGCACACACACACAGTGCACACACACACAGGTGCACACACACACAGGTGCACACACACACACACACACACACACACACACACACACACACACACACACACACACACACACACACACACACAACACACACACACACACACACACACACACACACACACACACACACACACACACACACACACACACACACACACACACACACACACACACACACACACACACACACACACACACACACACACACACACACACACACACACACACACACACACACACACACACACAACAACACACACACACACACACACACACACCACACACACACACACACACACACACACACACACACACACACACACACACACACACACACACACACACACCACACACACACACAGGTGCACACACACACACAGGTGCACACACACACACACACACACAGGTGCACACACACACAGATGCACACACACACACAGGTGCACACACACACAGGTGCACACACACAGGTGCACACACACACATACATATGACAGTAACAACCGTATTGTTTTCTAAAGGTTTGACGCTTTTCTCTGGTAGCGCACAAGGTTTTACAAAATGGATGTTTCCTCGTATTATTTTATGCTCAGGGTTTTTAGGGCAGAAATAAGTTGATGTACTTATGTTTTTATTGTGATGACGGAATGACCCCCACACATAGGGTGAATTATACTCAGTTGCTAGTAGTCATTCAGTTGGTGGTAGTGTTTTGCTTGCTATGGTTGCTGTTAATAAAAATATCATGCACTTGGCTCAAAATCAATCAACTCCTGACTTGTGTCGTTCCTTCTGCATAAAAGGTCTATTCATATATAAGTATTCACCACTGATTGTCCTTCATGATTTATACAGATTGAACAGGAGTAAAGCTCTAGCTACTAAGCCTGGCGAGTAGTGCAATATCTGTACAGTGTCTGTAGAATTTAATACAGTGAAAATTGTCAAACATGCTGTTCATAAATATTAGTGATAGAACAGTTACAAGGGATGGGGTTAAGTATAGATCCAAGTGAAGTGCATTAGCACAAGTCCAAGCATGTTTCCGCAGCACTCATATGGGAATTTACTGACAGTGGATAACATTGTGCTTTTAATAAGCTTGAAAGAGTGTCCACAATGTGTGTCCACGTATGTGTCTCCCAGTTTAGTGTTGCTGCGGCAAGCAAAAATGATGTGATTTTCCACGCAACAACATCCCAACACATGAACCTTGATCAAGTTTCAAGTGAACAATTGTGCGACTTCATTTTGTGTGAACCCAAAGATCCAAGAAATCACCAGGCGAGTGATTGTTGTGTCAGCTCGATGAACCAAGAGATCACCAGGAAGGTGATTGTTTTTTTAACCCTAAGGACCAACATATCACCAGGGGGTGATTGTTGTGTGAACCCAAAGGACCAGGAGATCACCAGGCGGGTGATTGTTGTGTGAACCCAAATGACCAGGAGATCACCAGGCGGGTGATTGTTGTGTGAACCCAAATGACCAGAGATCACCAGGCGGGTGATTGTTGTGTGAACCCAAAGGACCAGGAGATCACCAGGCGGG
>JAODUO010008949.1:0-14312 GCA_025642075.2 Ridgeia piscesae
TACCGTGCTGAACGATCGTCAGGAGTAATTACTGCGATATCAGTAAAACGAACCATACGATTTCTGTGATTGTTTGATAATAAGATGAAGACTTCATCGAGCTAATATTGGTTACTTTTGGCTGAAATTTGTCGCACTGTTTTCGATTTAAAAAAGGACTATTTCTTGTACAACGCTCAACTCTCTTCGGGTATAACTACGGCGGTAACTAATAAACGAACCATGCGATTTCCATTATTGTTTGACAATATGATTACGTCTTGAATGAGGTACTTTTGGTTACGTTTGGCTGAAATTCTAGAATAGTTTTCAGTAAAACAAGGTCTAAACTTTATACCGTATTCAACTCTTCACGGGTGTAATTATGGCTATAATTAAAAAAATGAACAACACTATTATTATTATTGTCAGCAAATGGGATGACATCTGTAACGAGATACGTTTGGTAAAATTTGGCTACAAACCGTGAAATTGTTTTTGGTGAAAAAAGGGCTAATCTTCGTACCGTGCTGAACGATCGTCAGGAGTAATTACTGCGATATCAGTAAAACGAACCATACGATTTCTGTGATTGTTTGATAATAAGATGAAGACTTCAGCGAGCTAATATTGGTTACTTTTGGCTGAAATTTGTCGCACTGTTTTCGAGTAAACAAGGACTATTTCTTGTACAACGCTCACTCTCTTCGGGTATAACTACGGCGGTAACTAATAAACGAACCATGCGATTTCCATTATTGTTTGACAATATGATTACTCTTCAATGAGGTACTTTTGGTTACGTTTGGCTGAAATTCGTAGAATAGATTTCTGTAAAACAAGCACTATTCTTTGTACCACTCTCCACTATGATCGGGCATAATTTCGGCGTTAACAGGAAAACGAACCATACGATTTCCATTATCGTTTCATAGTATGATTAGGTCTTCAGTGAGGTAATTTTGGTTAGGTTTGGCTGAAATTCGTGGAATAGTTTTCGACTAAACAAGGACAATTGTAGTAAAACACTCCTCTTTGGGTATAATTACGGCGGTATCTTTGAAGCGAACCATGCGATTTCTGTTATTGTTTTATAATATGATGAAGTCTTCAATCAAGTACTATTGGTTACGTTTGGATGAAATTCGTGGAATAGTTTTCGGTAAAACAAGGTCTAAACTTTATAATAGATTCAACTGTCCACGCGTATAATTATGGCTGTAATTAAAAAAACGTACAACACGATTATTATTATTGTCAGGAAATGGGATGACATCTGTAACGAGATACGTTTGGTAAAGTTTGGCTACAAACCGTGAAATTGTTTTTGGTAACAAACGAACCATGCGATTTCCATTATTGTTTGACAATATGATTACGTCTTGAATGAGGTACTTTTGGTTACGTTTGGGTGAAATTCATAGAATAGTTTTCAGTAAAACAAGGTCTAAACTTTATACCATATTCAACTCTTCACGGGTGTAATTATGGCTATAATTAAAAAAATTAACAACACTATTATTATTGTCAGCAAATGGGATGACATCTGTAACGAGATACGTTAGGTAAAGTTTGGCTACAAACCGTGAAATTGTTTTTGGTGAAAAAACGGCTAATCTTCGTACCGTGCTGAACGATCGTCAGGAGTAATTACTGCGATATCAGTAAAACGAACCATACGATTTCTGTGATTGTTTGATAATCAGATGAAGACTTCAGCGAGCTAATATTGGTTACTTTTGGCTGAAATTTGTCGCACTGTTTTCGAGTAAACAAGGACTATTTCTTGTACAACGCTCAACTCTCTTCGGGTATAACTACGGCGGTAACTAATAAACGAACCATGCGATTTCCATTATTGTTTGACAATATGATTACGTCTTGAATGAGGTACTTTTGGTTACGTTTGGCTGAAATTCATAGAATAGTTTTCAGTAAAACAAGGTCTAAACTTTATACCGTATTCAACTCTTCACGGGTGTAATTATGGCTATAATTAAAAAAATGAACAACACTATTATTATTATTGTCAGCAAATGGGATGACATCTGTAACGAGATACGTTTGGTAAAATTTGGCTACAAACCGTGAAATTGTTTTTGGTGAAAAAAGGGCTAATCTTCGTACCGTGCTGAACGATCGTCAGGAGTAATTACTGCGATATCAGTAAAACGAACCATACGATTTCTGTGATTGTTTGATAATCAGATGAAGACTTCAGCGAGCTAATATTGGTTACTTTTGGCTGAAATTTGTCGCACTGTTTTCGAGTAAACAAGGACTATTTCTTGTACAACGCTCATCTCTCTTCGGGTATAACTACGGCGGTAACTAATAAACGAACCATGCGATTTCCATTATTGTTTGACAATATGATTACGTCTTCAATGAGGTACTTTTGGTTACGTTTGGCTGAAATTCGTAGAATAGATTTCTGTAAAACAAGCACTATTCTTTGTACCACTCTCCACTATGATCGGGCATAATTTCGGCGTTAACAGGAAAACGAACCATACGATTTCCATTATCGTTTCATAGTATGATTAGGTCTTCAGTGAGGTAATTTTGGTTAGGTTTGGCTGAAATTCGTGGAATAGTTTTCGACTAAACAAGGACAATTGTAGTAAAACACTCCTCTTTGGGTATAATTACGGCGGTATCTTTGAAGCGAACCATGCGATTTCTGTTATTGTTTTATAATATGATGAAGTCTTCAATCAAGTACTATTGGTTACGTTTGGATGAAATTCGTGGAATAGTTTTCGGTAAAACAAGGTCTAAACTTTATAATAAACTGTCCACGCGTATAATTATGGCTGTAATTAAAAAAACGTACAACACGATTATTATTATTGTCAGTAAATGGGATGACATCTGTAACGAGATACGTTTGGTAAAGTTTGGCTACAAACCGTGAAATTGTTTTTGGTGAAAAAAGGGCTAATCTTTGTACCGTGCTGAACGGTCGTCAGGTGTAATTACTGCGATATCTGTAAAACGAACCATACGATTTCTGTTATTGTTTGATAATCAGATGAAGACTTCAGCGAGCTAATATTGGTTACTTTTGGCTGAAATTTGTCGCACTGTTTTCGATTAAACAAGGACTATTTCTTGTACAACGCTCAACTCTCTTCGGGTATAACTACGGCGGTAACTAATAAACGAACCATGCGATTTCCATTATTGTTTGACAATATGATTACGTCTTCAATGAGGTAGTTTTGGTTACGTTTGGCTGAAATTCGTAGAATAGATTTCTGTAAAACAAGCACTATTCTTTGTACAACTCTCCACTATGATCGGGCATAATTTCGGCGTTAATAGGAAAACGAACCATACGATTTCCATTATCGTTTGATAGTATGATTAGGTCTTCAGTGAGGTAATTTTGGTTAGGTTTGGCTGAAATTCGTGGAATAGTTTTCGACTAAACAAGGACAATTGTAGTAAAACACTCCTCTTTGGGTATAATTACGGCGGTATCTTTGAAGCGAACCATGCGATTTCTGTTATTGTTTTATAATATGATGAAGTCTTCAATCAGGTACTATTGGTTACGTTTGGATGAAATTCGTGGAATAGTTTTCGGTAAAACAAGGTCTAAACTTTATAATAGATTCAACTGTCCACGCGTATAATTATGGCTGTAATTAAAAAAACGTACAACACGATTATTATTATTGTCAGGAAATGGGATGACATCTGTAACGAGATACGTTTGGTAAAGTTTGGCTACAAACCGTGAAATTGTTTTTGGTAACAAACGAACCATGCGATTTCCATTATTGTTTGACAATATGATTACGTCTTGAATGAGGTACTTTTGGTTACGTTTGGGTGAAATTCATAGAATAGTTTTCAGTAAAACAAGGTCTAAACTTTATACCATATTCAACTCTTCACGGGTGTAATTATGGCTATAATTAAAAAAATTAACAACACTATTATTATTGTCAGCAAATGGGATGACATCTGTAACGAGATACGTTAGGTAAAGTTTGGCTACAAACCGTGAAATTGTTTTTGGTGAAAAAACGGCTAATCTTCGTACCGTGCTGAACGATCGTCAGGAGTAATTACTGCGATATCAGTAAAACGAACCATACGATTTCTGTGATTGTTTGATAATCAGATGAAGACTTCAGCGAGCTAATATTGGTTACTTTTGGCTGAAATTTGTCGCACTGTTTTCGAGTAAACAAGGACTATTTCTTGTACAACGCTCAACTCTCTTCGGGTATAACTACGGCGGTAACTAATAAACGAACCATGCGATTTCCATTATTGTTTGACAATATGATTACGTCTTGAATGAGGTACTTTTGGTTACGTTTGGCTGAAATTCATAGAATAGTTTTCAGTAAAACAAGGTCTAAACTTTATACCGTATTCAACTCTTCACGGGTGTAATTATGGCTATAATTAAAAAAATGAACAACACTATTATTATTATTGTCAGCAAATGGGATGACATCTGTAACGAGATACGTTTGGTAAAATTTGGCTACAAACCGTGAAATTGTTTTTGGTGAAAAAAGGGCTAATCTTCGTACCGTGCTGAACGATCGTCAGGAGTAATTACTGCGATATCAGTAAAACGAACCATACGATTTCTGTGATTGTTTGATAATAAGATGAAGACTTCAGCGAGCTAATATTGGTTACTTTTGGCTGAAATTTGTCGCACTGTTTTCGAGTAAACAAGGACTATTTCTTGTACAACGCTCATCTCTCTTCGGGTATAACTACGGCGGTAACTAATAAACGAACCATGCGATTTCCATTATTGTTTGACAATATGATTACGTCTTCAATGAGGTACTTTTGGTTACGTTTGGCTGAAATTCGTAGAATAGATTTCTGTAAAACAAGCACTATTCTTTGTACCACTCTCCACTATGATCGGGCATAATTTCGGCGTTAACAGGAAAACGAACCATACGATTTCCATTATCGTTTCATAGTATGATTAGGTCTTCAGTGAGGTAATTTTGGTTAGGTTTGGCTGAAATTCGTGGAATAGTTTTCGACTAAACAAGGACAATTGTAGTAAAACACTCCTCTTTGGGTATAATTACGGCGGTATCTTTGAAGCGAACCATGCGATTTCTGTTATTGTTTTATAATATGATGAAGTCTTCAATCAAGTACTATTGGTTACGTTTGGATGAAATTCGTGGAATAGTTTTCGGTAAAACAAGGTCTAAACTTTATAATAAACTGTCCACGCGTATAATTATGGCTGTAATTAAAAAAACGTACAACACGATTATTATTATTGTCAGTAAATGGGATGACATCTGTAACGAGATACGTTTGGTAAAGTTTGGCTACAAACCGTGAAATTGTTTTTGGTGAAAAAAGGGCTAATCTTTGTACCGTGCTGAACGGTCGTCAGGTGTAATTACTGCGATATCTGTAAAACGAACCATACGATTTCTGTTATTGTTTGATAATCAGATGAAGACTTCAGCGAGCTAATATTGGTTACTTTTGGCTGAAATTTGTCGCACTGTTTTCGATTAAACAAGGACTATTTCTTGTACAACGCTCAACTCTCTTCGGGTATAACTACGGCGGTAACTAATAAACGAACCATGCGATTTCCATTATTGTTTGACAATATGATTACGTCTTCAATGAGGTAGTTTTGGTTACGTTTGGCTGAAATTCGTAGAATAGATTTCTGTAAAACAAGCACTATTCTTTGTACAACTCTCCACTATGATCGGGCATAATTTCGGCGTTAATAGGAAAACGAACCATACGATTTCCATTATCGTTTGATAGTATGATTAGGTCTTCAGTGAGGTAATTTTGGTTAGGTTTGGCTGAAATTCGTGGAATAGTTTTCGACTAAACAAGGACAATTGTAGTAAAACACTCCTCTTTGGGTATAATTACGGCGGTATCTTTGAAGCGAACCATGCGATTTCTGTTATTGTTTTATAATATGATGAAGTCTTCAATCAGGTACTATTGGTTACGTTTGGATGAAATTCGTGGAATAGTTTTCGGTAAAACAAGGTCTAAACTTTATAATAGATTCAACTGTCCACGCGTATAATTATGGCTGTAATTAAAAAAACGTACAACACGATTATTATTATTGTCAGGAAATGGGATGACATCTGTAACGAGATACGTTTGGTAAAGTTTGGCTACAAACCGTGAAATTGTTTTTGGTAACAAACGAACCATGCGATTTCCATTATTGTTTGACAATATGATTACGTCTTGAATGAGGTACTTTTGGTTACGTTTGGGTGAAATTCATAGAATAGTTTTCAGTAAAACAAGGTCTAAACTTTATACCATATTCAACTCTTCACGGGTGTAATTATGGCTATAATTAAAAAAATTAACAACACTATTATTATTGTCAGCAAATGGGATGACATCTGTAACGAGATACGTTAGGTAAAGTTTGGCTACAAACCGTGAAATTGTTTTTGGTGAAAAAACGGCTAATCTTCGTACCGTGCTGAACGATCGTCAGGAGTAATTACTGCGATATCAGTAAAACGAACCATACGATTTCTGTGATTGTTTGATAATCAGATGAAGACTTCAGCGAGCTAATATTGGTTACTTTTGGCTGAAATTTGTCGCACTGTTTTCGAGTAAACAAGGACTATTTCTTGTACAACGCTCAACTCTCTTCGGGTATAACTACGGCGGTAACTAATAAACGAACCATGCGATTTCCATTATTGTTTGACAATATGATTAGGTCTTCAATGGGGTACTTTTGGTTACGTTTGGCTGAAATTCGTAGAATAGATTTCTGTAAAACAAGCACTATTCTTTGTACCATATTCAACTCTTCACGGGTGTAGTTATGGCTATAATTAAAAAAATGAACAACACATTATTATTGTCAGGAAATGTGATGACATCTGTAACGAGATACGTTTGGTAAAGTTTGGCTACAAACCGTGAAATTGTTTTTGGTGAAAAAAGGGCTAATCTTCGTACCGTGCTGAACGATCGTCAGGAGTAATTACTGCGATATCAGTAAAACGAACCATACGATTTCTGTGATTGTTTGACAATAAGATGAAGACTTCAGCGAGCTAATATTGGTTACTTTTGGCTGAAATTTGTCGCACTGTTTTCGAGTAAACAAGGACTATTTCTTGTACAACGCTCATCTCTCTTCGGGTATAACTACGGCGGTAACTAATAAACGAACCATGCGATTTCCATTATTGTTTGACAATATGATTACGTCTTCAATGAGGTACTTTTGGTTACGTTTGGCTGAAATTCGTAGAATAGATTTCTGTAAAACAAGCACTATTCTTTGTACCACTCTCCACTATGATCGGGCATAATTTCGGCGTTAACAGGAAAACGAACCATACGATTTCCATTATCGTTTCATAGTATGATTAGGTCTTCAGTGAGGTAATTTTGGTTAGGTTTGGCTGAAATTCGTGGAATAGTTTTCGACTAAACAAGGACAATTGTAGTAAAACACTCCTCTTTGGGTATAATTACGGCGGTATCTTTGAAGCGAACCATGCGATTTCTGTTATTGTTTTATAATATGATGAAGTCTTCAATCAAGTACTATTGGTTACGTTTGGATGAAATTCGTGGAATAGTTTTCGGTAAAACAAGGTCTAAACTTTATAATAAACTGTCCACGCGTATAATTATGGCTGTAATTAAAAAAACGTACAACACGATTATTATTATTGTCAGTAAATGGGATGACATCTGTAACGAGATACGTTTGGTAAAGTTTGGCTACAAACCGTGAAATTGTTTTTGGTGAAAAAAGGGCTAATCTTTGTACCGTGCTGAACGGTCGTCAGGTGTAATTACTGCGATATCTGTAAAACGAACCATACGATTTCTGTTATTGTTTGATAATCAGATGAAGACTTCAGCGAGCTAATATTGGTTACTTTTGGCTGAAATTTGTCGCACTGTTTTCGATTAAACAAGGACTATTTCTTGTACAACGCTCAACTCTCTTCGGGTATAACTACGGCGGTAACTAATAAACGAACCATGCGATTTCCATTATTGTTTGACAATATGATTACGTCTTCAATGAGGTAGTTTTGGTTACGTTTGGCTGAAATTCGTAGAATAGATTTCTGTAAAACAAGCACTATTCTTTGTACAACTCTCCACTATGATCGGGCATAATTTCGGCGTTAATAGGAAAACGAACCATACGATTTCCATTATCGTTTGATAGTATGATTAGGTCTTCAGTGAGGTAATTTTGGTTAGGTTTGGCTGAAATTCGTGGAATAGTTTTCGACTAAACAAGGACAATTGTAGTAAAACACTCCTCTTTGGGTATAATTACGGCGGTATCTTTGAAGCGAACCATGCGATTTCTGTTATTGTTTTATAATATGATGAAGTCTTCAATCAGGTACTATTGGTTACGTTTGGATGAAATTCGTGGAATAGTTTTCGGTAAAACAAGGTCTAAACTTTATAATAGATTCAACTGTCCACGCGTATAATTATGGCTGTAATTAAAAAAACGTACAACACGATTATTATTATTGTCAGGAAATGGGATGACATCTGTAACGAGATACGTTTGGTAAAGTTTGGCTACAAACCGTGAAATTGTTTTTGGTAACAAACGAACCATGCGATTTCCATTATTGTTTGACAATATGATTACGTCTTGAATGAGGTACTTTTGGTTACGTTTGGGTGAAATTCATAGAATAGTTTTCAGTAAAACAAGGTCTAAACTTTATACCATATTCAACTCTTCACGGGTGTAATTATGGCTATAATTAAAAAAATTAACAACACTATTATTATTGTCAGCAAATGGGATGACATCTGTAACGAGATACGTTAGGTAAAGTTTGGCTACAAACCGTGAAATTGTTTTTGGTGAAAAAAGGGCTAATCTTCGTACCGTGCTGAACGATCGTCAGGAGTAATTACTGCGATATCAGTAAAACGAACCATACGATTTCTGTGATTGTTTGATAATAAGATGAAGACTTCATCGAGCTAATATTGGTTAGTTTTGGCTGAAATTTGTCGCACTGTTTTCGATTAAACAAGGACTATTTCTTGTACAACGCTCAACTCTCTTCGGGTATAACTACGGCGGTAACTAATAAACGAACCATGCGATTTCCATTATTGTTTGACAATATGATTACGTCTTGAATGAGGTACTTTTGGTTACGTTTGGCTGAAATTCATAGAATAGTTTTCAGTAAAACAAGGTCTAAACTTTATACCGTATTCAACTCTTCACGGGTGTAATTATGGCTATAATTAAAAAAATGAACAACACTATTATTATTATTGTCAGCAAATGGGATGACATCTGTAACGAGATACGTTTGGTAAAATTTGGCTACAAACCGTGAAATTGTTTTTGGTGAAAAAAGGCTAATCTTGGTACCGTGCTGAAAGATCGTCAGGAGTAATAACTGCGATATCAGTAAAACGAACCATACGATTTCTGTGATTGTTTGATAATCAGATGAAGACTTCAGCGAGCTAATATTGGTTACTTTTGGCTGAAATTTGTCGCACTGTTTTCGAGTAAACAAGGACTATTTCTTGTACAACGCTCAACTCTCTTCGGGTATAACTACGGCGGTAACTAATAAACGAACCATGCGATTTCCATTATTGTTTGACAATATGATTAGGTCTTCAATGGGGTACTTTTGGTTACGTTTGGCTGAAATTCGTAGAATAGATTTCTGTAAAACAAGCACTATTCTTTGTACCATATTCAACTCTTCACGGGTGTAATTATGGCTATAATTAAAAAAATGAACAACACATTATTATAGTCAGGAAATGTGATGACATCTGTAACGAGATACGTTTGGTAAAGTTTGGCTACAAACCGTGAAATTGTTTTTGGTGAAAAAAGGGCTAATCTTCGTACCGTGCTGAACGATCGTCAGGAGTAATTACTGCGATATCAGTAAAACGAACCATACGATTTCTGTGATTGTTTGATAATCAGATGAAGACTTCAGCGAGCTAATATTGGTTACTTTTGGCTGAAATTTGTCGCACTGTTTTCGAGTAAACAAGGACTATTTCTTGTACAACGCTCAACTCTCTTCGGGTATAACTACGGCGGTAACTAATAAACGAACCATGCGATTTCCATTATTGTTTGACAATATGATTAGTTCTTCAATGGGGTACTTTTGGTTACGTTTGGCTGAAATTCGTAGAATAGATTTCTGTAAAACAAGCACTAATTCTTTGTACCATATTCAACTCTTCACGGGTGTAGTTATGTCTATAATTAAAAAAATGAACAACACTTATTATTATTGTCAGGAAATGTGATGACATCTGTAACGAGATACGTTTGGTAAAGTTTGGCTACAAACCGTGAAATTGTTTTTGGTGAAAAAAGGGCTAATCTTCGTACCGTGCTGAACGATCGTCAGGAGTAATTACTGCGATATCAGTAAAACGAACCATACGATTTCTGTGATTGTTTGATAATCAGATGAAGACTTCAGCGAGCTAATATTGGTTACTTTTGGCTGAAATTTGTCGCACTTTTTTCGATTAAACAAGGACTATTTCTTGTACAACGCTCATCTCTCTTCGGGTATAACTACGGCGGTAACTAATAAACGAACCATGCGATTTCCATTATTGTTTGACAATATGATTACGTCTTGAATGAGGTACTTTTGGTTACGTTTGGCTGAAATTCATAGAATAGTTTTCAGTAAAACAAGGTCTAAACTTTATACCATATTCAACTCTTCACGGGTGTAATTATGGCTATAATTAAAAAAATTAACAACACTATTATTATTGTCAGCAAATGGGATGACATCTGTAACGAGATACGTTAGGTAAAGTTTGGCTACAAACCGTGAAATTGTTTTTGGTGAAAAAAGGGCTAATCTTCGTACCGTGCTGAACGATCGTCAGGAGTAATTACTGCGATATCAGTAAAACGAACCATACGATTTCTGTGATTGTTTGATAATAAGATGAAGACTTCAGCGAGCTAATATTGGTTACTTTTGGCTGAAATTTGTCGCACTGTTTTCGAGTAAACAAGGACTATTTCTTGTACAACGCTTAACTCTCTTCGGGTATAACTACGGCGGTAACTAATAAACGAACCATGCGATTTCCATTATTGTTTGACAATATGATTACGTCTTCAATGAGGTACTTTTGGTTACGTTTGGCTGAAATTCGTAGAATAGATTTCTGTAAAACAAGCACTATTCTTTGTACCACTCTCCACTATGATCGGGCATAATTTCGGCGTTAACAGGAAAACGAACCATACGATTTCCATTATCGTTTGATAGTATGATTAGGTCTTCAGTGAGGTAATTTTGGTTAGGTTTGGCTGAAATTCGTGGAATAGTTTTCGACTAAACAAGGACAATTGTAGTAAAACACTCCTCTTTGGGTATAATTACGGCGGTATCTTTGAAGCGAACCATGCGATTTCTGTTATTGTTTTATAATATGATGAAGTCTTCAATCAGGTACTATTGGTTACGTTTGGATGAAATTCGTGGAATAGTTTTCGGTAAAACAAGGTCTAAACTTTATAATAAACTGTCCACGCGTATAATTATGGCTGTAATTAAAAAAACGTACAACACGATTATTATTATTGTCAGGAAATGGGATGACATCTGTAACGAGATACGTTTGGTAAAGTTTGGCTACAAACCGTGAAATTGTTTTTGGTGAAAAAAGGGCTAATCTTTGTACCGTGCTGAACGGTCGTCAGGTGTAATTACTGCGATATCTGTAAAACGAACCATACGATTTCTGTGATTGTTTGATAATAAGATGAAGACTTCATCGAGCTAATATTGGTTACTTTTGGCTGAAATTTGTCGCACTGTTTTCGATTAAACAAGGACTATTTCTTGTACAACGCTCAACTCTCTTCGGGTATAACTACGGCGGTAACTAATAAACGAACCATGCGATTTCCATTATTGTTTGACAATATGATTACGTCTTGAATGAGGTACTTTTGGTTACGTTTGGCTGAAATTCGTAGAATAGTTTTCAGTAAAACAAGGTCTAAACTTTATACCGTATTCAACTCTTCACGGGTGTAGTTATGGCTATAATTAAAAAAATTAACAACACTATTATTATTGTCAGCAAATGGGATGACATCTGTAACGAGATACGTTTGGTAAAATTTGGCTACAAACCGTGAAATTGTTTTTGGTGAAAAAAAAACGGCTAATCTTCGTACCGTGCTGAACGATCGTCAGGAGTAATTACTGCGATATCAGTAAAACGAACCATACGATTTCTGTGATTGTTTGATAATAAGATGAAGACTTCAGCGAGCTAATATTGGTTACTTTTGGCTGAAATTTGTCGCACTGTTTTCGAGTAAACAAGGACTATTTCTTGTACAACGCTCATCTCTCTTCGGGTATAACTACGGCGGTAACTAATAAACGAACCATGCGATTTCCATTATTGTTTGACAATATGATTACGTCTTGAATGGGGTACTTTTGGTTACGTTTGGCTGAAATTCGTAGAATAGTTTTCAGTAAAACAAGGTCTAAACTTTATACCGTATTCAACTCTTCACGGGTGTAGTTATGGCTATAATTAAAAAAATTAACAACACTATTATTATTGTCAGCAAATGGGATGACATCTGTAACGAGATACGTTAGGTAAAGTTTGGCTACAAACCGTGAAATTGTTTTTGGTGAAAAAAGGGCTAATCTTCGTACTGTGCTGAACGATCGTCAGGAGTAATTACTGCGATATCAGTAAAACGAACCATACGATTTCTGTGATTGTTTGATAATAAGATGAAGACTTCAGCGAGCTAATATTGGTTACTTTTGGCTGAAATTTGTCGCACTGTTTTCGAGTAAACAAGGACTATTTCTTGTACAACGCTTAACTCTCTTCGGGTATAACTACGGCGGTAACTAATAAACGAACCATGCGATTTCCATTATTGTTTGACAATATGATTACGTCTTCAATGAGGTACTTTTGGTTACGTTTGGCTGAAATTCGTAGAATAGATTTCTGTAAAACAAGCACTATTCTTTGTACCACTCTCCACTATGATCGGGCATAATTTCGGCGTTAACAGGAAAACGAACCATACGATTTCCATTATCGTTTGATAGTATGATTAGGTCTTCAGTGAGGTAATTTTGGTTAGGTTTGGCTGAAATTCGTGGAATAGTTTTCGACTAAACAAGGACAATTGTAGTAAAACACTCCTCTTTGGGTATAATTACGGCGGTATCTTTGAAGCGAACCATGCGATTTCTGTTATTGTTTTATAATATGATGAAGTCTTCAATCAGGTACTATTGGTTACGTTTGGATGAAATTCGTGGAATAGTTTTCGGTAAAACAAGGTCTAAACTTTATAATAGATTCAACTGTCCACGCGTATAATTATGGCTGTAATTAAAAAAACGTACAACACGATTATTATTATTGTCAGGAAATGGGATGACATCTGTAACGAGATACGTTTGGTAAAGTTTGGCTACAAACCGTGAAATTGTTTTTGGTAACAAACGAACCATGCGATTTCCATTATTGTTTGACAATATGATTACGTCTTGAATGAGGTACTTTTGGTTACGTTTGGGTGAAATTCATAGAATAGTTTTCAGTAAAACAAGGTCTAAACTTTATACCATATTCAACTCTTCACGGGTGTAATTATGGCTATAATTAAAAAAATTAACAACACTATTATTATTGTCAGCAAATGGGATGACATCTGTAACGAGATACGTTAGGTAAAGTTTGGCTACAAACCGTGAAATTGTTTTTGGTGAAAAAACGGCTAATCTTCGTACCGTGCTGAACGATCGTCAGGAGTAATTACTGCGATATCAGTAAAACGAACCATACGATTTCTGTGATTGTTTGATAATCAGATGAAGACTTCAGCGAGCTAATATTGGTTACTTTTGGCTGAAATTTGTCGCACTGTTTTCGAGTAAACAAGGACTATTTCTTGTACAACGCTCAACTCTCTTCGGGTATAACTACGGCGGTAACTAATAAACGAACCATGCGATTTCCATTATTGTTTGACAATATGATTACGTCTTGAATGAGGTACTTTTGGTTACGTTTGGCTGAAATTCATAGAATAGTTTTCAGTAAAACAAGGTCTAAACTTTATACCGTATTCAACTCTTCACGGGTGTAATTATGGCTATAATTAAAAAAATGAACAACACTATTATTATTATTAGGAAATGGGATGACATCTGTAACGAGATACGTTTGGTAAAGTTTGGCTACAAACCGTGAAATTGTTTTTGGTGAAAAAAGGGCTAATCTTCGTA
>JAODUO010008950.1:0-18697 GCA_025642075.2 Ridgeia piscesae
CTTTTGGCATGGTCGGTAGGGCACCGTGGGGCGATTTTTATATGCTTGTCGTGTGTCTCATTTTTTGCACATTCGTAGTGTGAAGATCGTGGGCCTCTCGTTGTCCTATGATTACATCATGTCGTATAAGTCACTCAGGTGCGTTCTAATGGATGTTATGTGAGGAATGTAATGTGTCGATCATAACCCGGGTTTCGGGGCGATGAATAAAGATGTACGGGAAAGGGTACCCAAATGCCTCGTCATCAGAAAACACTAATTATACTAATGGCAATCCTCGGGTGTTATTTTTGCTTTGGTTCACTAGTTAAGTTATATCATTTGTTAAGTTATTTAAGTTTCACGTGTTCTTTTGTTATTCACCCCAGTGAGTACATTCTCTCTTGGTTTTTTTTAGCCACCAATATCGTGGTTCAGGCAGTCTCCCGACTGCCAATCTTCGACAGGGAGCGAAGACGGTTGTCCTCGCCATTTGCGGCGTTCGGTGTGCCGATAATTGACGGGACAGGTGTGAAAAGAGCGAAGGCGGTAGGGCTTCACAGGTCTGCGGATGGACTCGGCCTTTCGGGCAGCATTAACACGGCTACGTCAACCAATGGATGGTTTCGGGGACAGCTTTGTTGACAGGGCGCGGTTTCGTCAACTGCGTCCGTCTCAAAGGGAACCTGTCGCACACCAGAGCCCGGGCCGCGCGGGGCCGCCCAGATCGATCTGTGCTATGTGACGCGTGTCGGAGTCACGAGACTCTGAGTCACATATTTCAGACATGCCCTAGGACTAATCAACCACGCAACGACCGTCACACAAGGTGAACAAATATTTGAACGCCACTATGGGAAAACTGGGCTTCACCACGCGCGTGGAGCCAGCGATCCCAACTCCGGAAGGGGTGAGATACCCGGACCTCGTGGTCTGGAGGGGAGACTTATGTGTCGTCATCGGTACCACCATCGTGGCCGATAATCACGACCCTGATGGCGCACTTGAACGAAAGGTCGTGTACTACGACCAGCCGGCCATCAGAAACTGGTGTTCCGAGGTCTCCGGTGTACAAGCCGAACACGTCCGAGTGTCGGCTTGTGTTCTTACGTGGAGGGGAGTACCAGCTTCACGTTCAGTTCGGGAATTAAAGACGCTCGGCGTCGCTAAGGCCAATTGGAATCTTATGAGCCTTAACACTCTCGAGGGCGGAGTTGAGTGCTATGCCCACTTTTGTAAGTCTACCGCTGGATTTTAGGGACTAGCATCAAGGTGAGCCACGCCGCTACCGTAGCGGCTGGTCCGAGTACTTGTTTTGGGACCGATCCCACGGAGAGACCCGCAGCTCGGGGTCTATAAACATACACGAAGCCAATTTTCCCGGGGAATCGCTTTTTTCTTCGGAACCCGACCCGGCGGGGTCGGTACGTGGCGCGCCGCCGTGTCTCATTGATTCGCGTCTACGCGGTGCTTTTGGCATGGTCGGTAGGGCACCGTGAGAGCGATTTGTATATGCTTGTCGTGTGTCTCATTTTTCGCACATTCGTAGTGTGAAGATCGTGGGCCTCTCGTTGTCCTATGATTACATCATGTCGTATAAGTCACTCAGGTGCGTTCTAATGGATGTTATGTGAGGAATGTAATGTGTCGATCATAACCCGGGTTACGGGGCGATGAATAAAGATGTACGGGAATAGGATACCCAAATGCCTCGTCATCAGAAAAACACTAATTATACTAATGGCAATCCTCGGGTGTTATTTTTGCTTTGGTTCACTAGTTAAGTTATATCATTTGTTAAGTTATTTAAGTTTCACGTGTTCTTTTGTTATTCACCCCAGTGAGTACATTCTCTCTTGTTTTTTTTTAGCCACCAATATCGTGGTTCAGGCAGTCTCCCGACTGCCAATCTTCGACAGGGAGCGAAGACGGTTGTCCTCGCCATTTGCGTCACACCTGTCCCGTCAATTATCGGCACACCGAACGCCGCAAATGGCGAGGACAACCGTCTTCGCTCCCTGTCGAAGATTGGCAGTCGGGAGACTGCCTGAACCACGATATTGGTGGCTAAAAAAAACCAAGAGAGAATGTACTCACTGGGGTGAATAACAAAAGAACACGTGAAACTTAAATAACTTAACAAATGATATAACTTAACTAGTGAACCAAAGCAAAAATAACACCCGAGGATTGCCATTAGTATAATTAGTGTTTTTCTGATGACGAGGCATTTGGGTATCCTATTCCCGTACATCTTTATTCATCGCCCCGTAACCCGGGTTATGATCGACACATTACATTCCTCACATAACATCCATTAGAACGCACCTGAGTGACTTATACGACATGATGTAATCATAGGACAACGAGAGGCCCACGATCTTCACACTACGAATGTGCGAAAAATGAGACACACGACAAGCATATAAAAATCGCTCTCACGGTGCCCTACCGACCATGCCAAAAGCACCGCGTAGACGCGAATCAATGAGACACGGCGGCGCGCCACGTACCGACCCCGCCGGGTCGGGTTCCGAAGAAAAAAGCGATTCCCCGGGAAAATTGGCTTCGTGTATGTTTATAGACCCCGAGCTGCGGGTCTCTCCGTGGGATCGGTCCCAAAACAAGTACTCGGACCAGCCGCTACGGTAGCGGCGTGGCTCACCTTCATGCTAGTCCCTAAAATCCAGCGGTAGACTTACAAAAGTGGGCATAACACTCGACGCCACCCTCGAGAGTCTTAAGGCTCATTAGGTTCCAATGTGCCTTAGAGATGCCGAGCGTCTTAAGTTCCCGAACTGAGCGTGGAGCTGGTACCCCCCTCCACGTAAGAACACAAGCCGACACTCGGACGTGTTCGGCTTGTACACCGGAGACCTCGGGACACCAGTTTCTGATGGCCGGCTGGTCGTAGTACACGACCTTTCGTTCAAGTGCGTCATCAGGGTCGTGATTATCGGCCACGATGGTGGTATCGATGACGACACATAAGTCTCCCCTCCAGACCACGAGGTCCGGGTATCTCACCCCTTCCGGAGTTGGGATCGCTGGCTCCACGCGCGTGGTGAAGCCCAGTTTTCCCATAGTGGCGTTCAACTATTGATTCACCTTGTTGTGACGGTCGTTGCGTGGTTGATTAGTCCTAGGGCATGTCTGTAATATGTGACTCAGAGTCTCGTGACTCCGACACACGTCACATAGCACATATCGATCTGGGTGGCCCCGCGCGGCCGTGGCTCTGGTGTGCGACAGGTTCCCTTTCAGACGGACGCAGTTGACGAAACCGCGCCCTGTCAACAAAGCTGTCCCCGAAACCATCCATTGGTTGACGTAGCCGTGTTAATGCTGCCCGAAAGGCCGAGTCCATCCGCAGACCTGTGAAGCCCTACCGCCTTCGCTCTTTTCACACCTGTCCCGTCGATTATCGGCACACCGAACGCCGCAAATGGCGAGGACAAGCGTCTTCGCTCCCTGTCGAAGATTGGCAGTCGGGAGACTGCCTGAACCACGATATTGGTGGCTAAAAAAACAAGAGAGAATGTACTCACTGGGGTGATATAACAAAAGAACACGTGAAACTTAAATAACTTAACAAATGATATAACTTAACTAGTGAACCAAAGCAAAAATAACACCCGAGGATTGCCATTAGTATAATTAGTGTTTTCTGATGACGAGGCATTTGGGTATCGTGTTCCCGTACATCTTTATTCATCGCCCCGTAGCCCGGGTTATGATCGACACATTACATTCCTCACATAACATCCATTAGAACGCACCTGAGTGACTTATACGACATGATGTAATCATAGGACAACGAGAGGCCCACGATCTTCACACTACGAATGTGCGAAAAATGAGACACACGACAAGCATATAAAAATCGCTCTCACGGTGCCCTACCGACCATGCCAAAAGCACCGCGTAGACGCGAATCAATGAGACGCGGCGGCGCGCCACGTACCGACCCCGCCGGGCCGGGTTCCGAAGAAAAAAGCGATTCCCCGGGAAAATTGGCTTCGTGTATGTTTATAGACCCCGAGCTGCGGGTCTCTCCGTGGGATCGGTCCCAAAACAAGTACTCGGACCAGCCGCTACGGTAGCGGCGTGGCTCACCTTGATGCTAGTCCCTAAAATCCAGCGGTAGACTTACAAAAGTGGGCATAGCACTCAACTCCGCCCTCGAGAGTGTTAAGGCTCATAAGATTCCAATTGGCCTTAGCGACGCCGAGCGTCTTTAATTCCCGAACTGAACGTGAAGCTGGTACTCCCCTCCACGTAAGAACACAAGCCGACACTCGGACGTGTTCGGCTTGTACACCGGAGACCTCGGAACACCAGTTTCTGATGGCCGGCTGGTCGTAGTACACGACCTTTCGTTCAAGTGCGCCATCAGGGTCGTGATTATCGGCCACGATGGTGGTACCGATGACGACACATAAGTCTCCCCTCCAGACCACGAGGTCCGGGTATCTCACCCCTTCCGGAGTTGGGATCGCTGGCTCCACGCGCGTGGTGAAGCCCAGCTTTCCCATAGTGGCGTTCAAATATTTGTTCACCTTGTCGTGACGGTCGTTGCGTGGTTGATTAGTCCTAGGGCATGTCTGTAGTATGTGACTCAGAGTCTCGTGACTCCGACACGCGTCACATAGCACAGATCGATCTGGGCGGCCCCGCGCGGCCCGGGCTCTGGTGTGCGACAGGTTCCCTTTGAGACGGACGCAGTTGACGAAACCGCGCCCTGTCAACAAAGCTGTCCCCGAAACCATCCATTGGTTGACGTAGCCGTGTTAATGCTGCCCGAAAGGCCGAGTCCATCCGCAGACCTGTGAAGCCCTACCGCCTTCGCTCTTTTCACACCTGTCCCGTCAATTATCGGCACACCGAACGCCGCAAATGGCGAGGACAACCGTCTTCGCTCCCTGTCGAAGATTGGCAGTCGGGAGACTGCCTGAACCACGATATTGGTGGCTAAAAAAAACCAAGAGAGAATGTACTCACTGGGGTGAATAACAAAAGAACACGTGAAACTTAAATAACTTAACAAATGATATAACTTAACTAGTGAACCAAAGCAAAAATAACACCCGAGGATTGCCATTAGTATAATTAGTGTTTTTCTGATGACGAGGCATTTGGGTATCCTATTCCCGTACATCTTTATTCATCGCCCCGTAACCCGGGTTATGATCGACACATTACATTCCTCACATAACATCCATTAGAACGCACCTGAGTGACTTATACGACATGATGTAATCATAGGACAACGAGAGGCCCACGATCTTCACACTACGAATGTGCGAAAAATGAGACACACGACAAGCATATAAAAATCGCTCTCACGGTGCCCTACCGACCATGCCAAAAGCACCGCGTAGACGCGAATCAATGAGACACGGCGGCGCGCCACGTACCGACCCCGCCGGGTCGGGTTCCGAAGAAAAAAGCGATTCCCCGGGAAAATTGGCTTCGTGTATGTTTATAGACCCCGAGCTGCGGGTCTCTCCGTGGGATCGGTCCCAAAACAAGTACTCGGACCAGCCGCTACGGTAGCGGCGTGGCTCACCTTCATGCTAGTCCCTAAAATCCAGCGGTAGACTTACAAAAGTGGGCATAACACTCGACGCCACCCTCGAGAGTCTTAAGGCTCATTAGGTTCCAATGTGCCTTAGAGATGCCGAGCGTCTTAAGTTCCCGAACTGAGCGTGGAGCTGGTACCCCCCTCCACGTAAGAACACAAGCCGACACTCGGACGTGTTCGGCTTGTACACCGGAGACCTCGGGACACCAGTTTCTGATGGCCGGCTGGTCGTAGTACACGACCTTTCGTTCAAGTGCGTCATCAGGGTCGTGATTATCGGCCACGATGGTGGTATCGATGACGACACATAAGTCTCCCCTCCAGACCACGAGGTCCGGGTATCTCACCCCTTCCGGAGTTGGGATCGCTGGCTCCACGCGCGTGGTGAAGCCCAGTTTTCCCATAGTGGCGTTCAACTATTGATTCACCTTGTTGTGACGGTCGTTGCGTGGTTGATTAGTCCTAGGGCATGTCTGTAATATGTGACTCAGAGTCTCGTGACTCCGACACACGTCACATAGCACATATCGATCTGGGTGGCCCCGCGCGGCCGTGGCTCTGGTGTGCGACAGGTTCCCTTTCAGACGGACGCAGTTGACGAAACCGCGCCCTGTCAACAAAGCTGTCCCCGAAACCATCCATTGGTTGACGTAGCCGTGTTAATGCTGCCCGAAAGGCCGAGTCCATCCGCAGACCTGTGAAGCCCTACCGCCTTCGCTCTTTTCACACCTGTCCCGTCAATTATCGGCACACCGAACGCCGCAAATGGCGAGGACAACCGTCTTCGCTCCCTGTCGAAGATTGGCAGTCGGGAGACTGCCTGAACCACGATATTGGTGGCTAAAAAAAAAACAAGAGAGAATGTACTCACTGGGGTGATATAACAAAAGAACACGTGAAACTTAAATAACTTAACAAATGATATAACTTAACTAGTGAACCAAAGCAAAAATAACACCCGAGGATTGCCATTAGTATAATTAGTGTTTTTCTGATGACGAGGCATTTGGGTATCCTATTCCCGTACATCTTTATTCATCGCCCCGTAACCCGGGTTATGATCGACACATTACATTCCTCACATAACATCCATTAGAACGCACCTGAGTGACTTATACGACATGATGTAATCATAGGACAACGAGAGGCCCACGATCTTCACACTACGAATGTGCGAAAAATGAGACACACGACAAGCATATAAAAATCGCTCTCACGGTGCCCTACCGACCATGCCAAAAGCACCGCGTAGACGCGAATCAATGAGACACGGCGGCGCGCCACGTACCGACCCCGCCGGGTCGGGTTCCGAAGAAAAAAGCGATTCCCCGGGAAAATTGGCTTCGTGTATGTTTATAGACCCCGAGCTGCGGGTCTCTCCGTGGGATCGGTCCCAAAACAAGTACTCGGACCAGCCGCTACGGTAGCGGCGTGGCTCACCTTCATGCTAGCCCCTAAAAACCAGCGGTAGACTTACAAAAGTGGGCATAGCACTCAACTCCGCCCTCGAGAGTGTTAAGGCTCATAAGATTCCAATTGGCCTTAGCGACGCCGAGCGTCTTTAATTCCCGAACTGAACGTGAAGCTGGTACTCCCCTCCACGTAAGAACACAAGCCGACACTCGGACGTGTTCGGCTTGTACACCGGAGACCTCGGAACACCAGTTTCTGATGGCCGGCTGGTCGTAGTACACGACCTTTCGTTCAAGTGCGCCATCAGGGTCGTGATTATCGGCCACGATGGTGGTACCGATGACGACACATAAGTCTCCCCTCCAGACCACGAGGTCCGGGTATCTCACCCCTTCCGGAGTTGGGATCGCTGGCTCCACGCGCGTGGTGAAGCCCAGCTTTCCCATAGTGGCGTTCAAATATTTGTTCACCTTGTCGTGACGGTCGTTGCGTGGTTGATTAGTCCTAGGGCATGTCTGTAGTATGTGACTCAGAGTCTCGTGACTCCGACACGCGTCACATAGCACAGATCGATCTGGGCGGCCCCGCGCGGCCCGGGCTCTGGTGTGCGACAGGTTCCCTTTGAGACGGACGCAGTTGACGAAACCGCGCCCTGTCAACAAAGCTGTCCCGAAACCATCCATTGGTTGACGTAGCCGTGTTAATGCTGCCTGAAAGGTCGAGTCCATCCGCAGACCTGTGAAGCCCTACCGCCTTCGCTCTTTTCACACCTGTCCCGTCAATTATCGGCACACCGAACGCCGCAAGTGTCGCGGACCAGCGTCTTCACTCCCTGTCGAAGAATCGCTGTCGGGAGACTGCCTGGACCACGGGGTCCAGCGAGGCGGCCAACCTCGTCATTCGCTTAGTCCTAAGTAACGGGATGGTCAGTCTAAGAGGTGGTATGGCAAGACCTCCGTCCCGGGAATCTGCGTGAAAGAAGCCGAGAGGTGTGTCCTGAGGTAAAGGGAGCCAAGATCGTACAGCGGCTCGGGTAATTTGATCGAGAAATGTTAACGACTTTTTGTGCAAGCAGCCCAGTACTGCTGTGTGATATAGACTGTGTGATATAGACGCAGAATATATAGCCTCTGCTGAGGCTTGAGGGGGGCCCTGGTGAGCTCTTCAACCCCTCGCTGTAAATCACGCACCGTCGATCCGATAGTGTCCCCTGCACTCACGGAATTACCCAGGTATTTGTACCCCTCCGTAATGCTCATCGCGCGCACTACGCCGCCTCTCCCTCGGAGGAAGGCTAGGGGATTAAAAACCCATTTCTGTCGTTTATCATGGACATCGAGTCGAATCGTAGCCGACTTCTCGACGTTCAGCTCCAGACCACATTTTCGCAGGGCCAGTTCGATGGAATTGAACTGCGTCTGTAGACTCTTAGGCGTACTGGCTAGTAATACGAGATCATCAGCGAATGCCAGACAGGATAGTTTCTCCTTACCGACGCTGACACCAATTCCCTTATCAATATGACGGAGCGCTAAATCGATTACCGAATTGAAAAGGACCGGGCTCAGCGGGTCACCCTGTCTGACGCCACGATTCACTGAGATTGCCTGGCTGAGTGCACCGTTCACTCGAAGCTGGGTTTGAGATCCCGTATAAACCGACCGAATATACCTTACGAGCGGGTCTGGTATTCCTGCCGATGCCGCGGCCAGGAATATAGATTCGTGCTACACGGAGTCGAACGCATTGGACACGTCCAGGAAGGCGATATTGGTGGACTGACATCTTGCCTTCCGGTCGGCAGTTACATTCCGAAGAATGTATGTGTTTTCAACTAGTCCATCTCCCTTCCTGAAAGCTTTCTGACGACCACAGATGCGATAGTGCCGCTCAATCCGCTCTGCCAAGTTTCGGTGAAAAAGCCGACACAAGACCGGCCCTAAGGTAATCGGGCGGTAATGTCTCGATTCCGCGCCTTCTGGCAAGCGAGCGACTCGGCTCTCAACTTCCGTACATCACGGCGAACTCGATGGTCTGGTCCGGCCGCTCCATCTTTCAAACTCCTGAGGTGCCGTGCCACCTCCACCGTCGAAATCGGCTCAATAATGTCCCATTCAGGTGCCCCGTCAGCTGGGGGGGGGGCGTCTGTCCGGGGCCGACGGCGTCTCGAGCAACGGTTTCCAAAAGGCAACCTGTTCTTGCATAGAAAGAGTGGGAGCGACTTCACGCCACTTGCCTGCGAGTACAACCTTAGCGCAGCTAGTCCTGGAGGATTTGTAGAGAGCTTGGATACGAGAGTATGCTGCTCTACGCTTCGCTCGCGAGGACTGAGCTACCTGGCGCTGCTGACTTGTTTGCACCCGCCGAACATTTCTCTCGGCTGGAGGAAGCAACTCCAGGAGATCCTGATCTATGAGGTTCTGTAGTCTAACGGAGTCGCCGGGCGGCTCCTGAATAGACAGCTGGAGGAGTACCGGGTCGATGTTAGCACCCGCGGCCTGATCGAGTATGGCCTCTTTGACTGGTGCCCGCCAGTCGTACTCTCCATTGTTACGTAGTAGGGATGTTTGCATTCTAGTGGGGGTATTAATTTCACTCGTGTCGGGTAGGCGTTCAGTTTGTTCATCCCCCGGGTGGGGCCTGTGAACCTCGATCTCGGCAGCTCGCGCTGGAGACAGATTCGCCTCTTCCCGGGGCGGGTAGTGAGGCCTGGGGGGACGAGCGTCAGCACCGAGAACTGCCGGTCTCAGTAGAGGCTGTCCCAACTCATCTCCCCTGGGCTGGGCGCGAGACCTGGGTGCAATTCTACCAGCACCACGAGGTACTCTCCGCGGGGGAATTGCTGCCTCCTTGACGCCGAGACCGCCGGTGATGGGCACGTAAGATCTTACCAAATCGTTGTATGTCCGTTGCTTTCTGTGACTCTATAGAATTAAGAGTCCGTCCAGCCATGAACTTAACCAAAGCCTGGTTAATATCCATACAGCCATCCCTCAGGAGTTTAAACTCCTCGTGCGCCATCAGGGCAGTCTCCTCACTTGCCCATCTGTTTTTCCGCCTATCGCGGATCGTCTCGGCGATCTCCGCGCTACCCTTAGCATGGTACGACTCCGCGTGAACGGCCCTTCAATGCAATGACAACCCTCTCTTGCCCCTGAACTGCTTACCACAGTCAGGGCATCTACCATCTGAGTTAAGAGCTTTGCTCGGGACCGATCCAAGGTCCTCCGAAACTGGGAGGACGATGCCTGGGGGCACCTCCATAATTCCATTTCTTGATGTAACCCAGTGTTGAGTTAGTCTGGCGGGTTGGGCCAGACCAACTTGGGCCTTTTAAGGGGCCCTATGAGCGAGTTCGTCGCTCGGGTCGACGTAAGAGAACCTTATTTCCGACCAGGATTGTTTTTCCAGGGACCTCTTCGGTTAACGGTTCCCTGTTACCGGGAAGAAATGACAGGCATACTCCTCGTGGAGTTGTGACTTCCAGGGCTGAACTTCCAAAGCCCTTCGACGTTATTTTCAACTCCTTGCCATACATCGTTGGGTGCGATGCGTGACTGATGAACGGGTTGCACAAGGCTTCGGCTTCCCTGCCGTGACTGGTTAGGACCATCAACTGGACCCTTTGTGGAGGCCAGACACCCCCTGTTGAGGTAAGCCCAAGGGCTGTTTCGTACCTCGCATAGTGCACACTGAGAGAAACCCCTGGCTTGGGGATGACTCCCTTTGAGTGCTGGGCACATCTCTCTTCACCCCGTTGTGTTGGGCTACACATCGGGGATCTCGGCAAACGACAGTTCAGTCAGTCTTCTAAAGACTGTCCACGGGAGCGAACGAGGACGCATGTCGCCAGTCTAAGGAAACCAGAGGCTATGTACCGGATGGCTACCCCGAGGCCTTGCCATACTGTTCCCCATCCAGGGACAGTCTTCCGGACGTCGGTATAGAGGACCTCACCTTATACAAACGTTCGCTTAGAATCCCTACGACGGAGTAACTCTGATAAAAATGAAATCCAGTCCTGACTCTCAGAAGGCCTATTACGCCACTGGGTTGCGGCGCTTTTACCACAATGCGCGTCGCTTTTTTGTGAGTTTGCATTTTGCTATAAAAAAATTACTCACTCGAGTTAGCTATTAAATTATACAGGTGAATATAACAAATTATAATAAACAAATGTGTGCAAATAACTTAACAAATGATATAACTTAACTAGTGAACCAAAGCAAAAATAACACCCGAGGATTGCCATTAGTATAATTAGTGTTTTTCTGATGACGAGGCATTTGGGTATCCTATTCCCGTACATCTTTATTCATCGCCCCGTAACCCGGGTTATGATCGACACATTACATTCCTCACATAACATCCATTAGAACGCACCTGAGTGACTTATACGACATGATGTAATCATAGGACAACGAGAGGCCCACGATCTTCACACTACGAATGTGCGAAAAATGAGACACACGACAAGCATATAAAAATCGCTCTCACGGTGCCCTACCGACCATGCCAAAAGCACCGCGTAGACGCGAATCAATGAGACACGGCGGCGCGCCACGTACCGACCCCGCCGGGTCGGGTTCCGAAGAAAAAAGCGATTCCCCGGGAAAATTGGCTTCGTGTATGTTTATAGACCCCGAGCTGCGGGTCTCTCCGTGGGATCGGTCCCAAAACAAGTACTCGGACCAGCCGCTACGGTAGCGGCGTGGCTCACCTTCATGCTAGTCCCTAAAATCCAGCGGTAGACTTACAAAAGTGGGCATAACACTCGACGCCACCCTCGAGAGTCTTAAGGCTCATTAGGTTCCAATGTGCCTTAGAGATGCCGAGCGTCTTAAGTTCCCGAACTGAGCGTGGAGCTGGTACCCCCCTCCACGTAAGAACACAAGCCGACACTCGGACGTGTTCGGCTTGTACACCGGAGACCTCGGGACACCAGTTTCTGATGGCCGGCTGGTCGTAGTACACGACCTTTCGTTCAAGTGCGTCATCAGGGTCGTGATTATCGGCCACGATGGTGGTATCGATGACGACACATAAGTCTCCCCTCCAGACCACGAGGTCCGGGTATCTCACCCCTTCCGGAGTTGGGATCGCTGGCTCCACGCGCGTGGTGAAGCCCAGTTTTCCCATAGTGGCGTTCAACTATTGATTCACCTTGTTGTGACGGTCGTTGCGTGGTTGATTAGTCCTAGGGCATGTCTGTAATATGTGACTCAGAGTCTCGTGACTCCGACACACGTCACATAGCACATATCGATCTGGGTGGCCCCGCGCGGCCGTGGCTCTGGTGTGCGACAGGTTCCCTTTCAGACGGACGCAGTTGACGAAACCGCGCCCTGTCAACAAACTGTCCCCGAAACCATCCATTGGTTGACGTAGCCGTGTTAATGCTGCCCGAAAGGCCGAGTCCATCCGCAGACCTGTGAAGCCCTACCGCCTTCGCTCTTTTCACACCTGTCCCGTCGATTATCGGCACACCGAACGCCGCAAATGGCGAGGACAAGCGTCTTCGCTCCCTGTCGAAGATTGGCAGTCGGGAGACTGCCTGAACCACGATATTGGTGGCTAAAAAAAAACCAAGAGAGAATGTACTCACTGGGGTGAAAAAAAAAACAGTGAACAAATAACTTAACAAATGATATAACTTAACTAGTGAACCAAAGCAAAAATAACACCCGAGGATTGCCATTAGTATAATTAGTGTTTTCTGATGACGAGGCATTTGGGTATCCTATTCCCGTACATCTTTATTCATCGCCCCGTAACCCGGGTTATGATCGACACATTACATTCCTCACATAACATCCATTAGAATGCACCTGAGTGACTTATACGACATGATGTAATCATAGGACAACGAGAGGCCCACGATCTTCACACTACGAATGTGCGAAAAATGAGACACACGACAAGCATATAAAAATCGCTCTCACGGTGCCCTACCGACCATGCCAAAAGCACCGCGTAGACGCGAATCAATGAGACCGGCGGCGCGCCACGTACCGACCCCGCCGGGTCGGGTTCCGAAGAAAAAAGCGATTCCCCGGGAAAATTGGCTTCGTGTATGTTTATAGACCCCGAGCTGCGGGTCTCTCCGTGGGATCGGTCCCAAAACAAGTACTCGGACCAGCCGCTACGGTAGCGGCGTGGCTCACCTTCATGCTAGTCCCTAAAATCCAGCGGTAGACTTACAAAAGTGGGCATAACACTCGACGCCACCCTCGAGAGTCTTAAGGCTCATTAGGTTCCAATGTGCCTTAGAGATGCCGAGCGTCTTAAGTTCCCGAACTGAGCGTGGAGCTGGTACCCCCCTCCACGTAAGAACACAAGCCAACACTCGGACGTGTTCGGCTTGTACACCGGAGACCTCGGGACACCAGTTTCTGATGGCCGGCTGGTCGTAGTACACGACCTTTCGTTCAAGTGCGCATCAGGGTCGTGATTATCGGCCACGATGGTGGTACCGATGACGACACATAAGGCTCCCCTCCAGAAAACCCGAGGTCCGGGTACCAACCCCTCCGGAGTTGTCGCTGGCTACGGCGTGGGAAGCCCAGTCTCTCGGACAGCTCGTGGTCTTTAACAACTGAAGCCATCTTAAGAATTCCGAACGGCTGAGTGCCAGGCCCCCCCGACCCCGGGGGTTTTACGTGGGGGGTCCCATCAGGTTGAATACGCGGCGGGTACCTGGCTGGTCCCGGGATTGTTTGGGACCGATCCCGGGGAGCCCGATCGGGTCTTAAATTAAGCTTGTCGTGTGTCTATTTTTCGGCCCACATTCGTAGTGTGAGTCGTGGGCCTCTCGTTGTCCTATGATTACATCATGTCGTATAAGTCACTCAGGTGCATTCTAATGGATGTTATGTGAGGAATGTAATGTGTCGATCATAACCCGGGTTACGGGGCGATGAATAAAGATGTACGGGAATAGGATACCCAAATGCCTCGTCATCAGAAAACACTAATTATACTAATGGCAATCCTCGGGTGTTATTTTTGCTTTGGTTCACTAGTTAAGTTATATCATTTGTTAAGTTATTTAAGTTTCACGTGTTCTTTTGTTATTCACCCCAGTGAGTACATTCTCTCTTGGTTTTTTTTAGCCACCAATATCGTGGTTCAGGCAGTCTCCCGACTGCCAATCTTCGACAGGGAGCGAAGACGCTTGTCCTCGCCATTTGCGGCGCGGTGTGCGATAATCAGGGCAGGTTGAAAGACGAGGCGGTAGGGTTCACAGGTGCCAAGGGATGGACACAGGGCCATTTCGGCGCCAAAAGGCCTCAATCAACCAATCTGGCAAAGTCGAACTCTGATCAATACGACGCAGGTAATCCCCCAACACATTCTTGAACGCCACTATGGGGAAACTGGGCTTCACCACCCGTAGCGCATCCCACTGGAAGGGTGAGATCCCCGGCCTCGTGGTCTGGGGGAGCAGGGCTCATCGTACCACCATCGTGGCCGATAATCACGACCCTGATGGCGCACTTGAACGAAAGGTCGTGTACTACGACCAGCCGGCCATCAGAAACTGGTGTCCCGAGGTCTCCGGTGTACAAGCCGAACACGTCCGAGTGTCGGCTTGTGTTCTTACGTGGAGGGGGGTACCAGCTCCACGCTCAGTTCGGGAACTTAAGACGCTCGGCATCTCTAAGGCACATTGGAACCTAATGAGCCTTAAGACTCTCGAGGGTGGCGTCGAGTGTTATGCCCACTTTTGTAAGTCTACCGCTGGATTTTAGGGACTAGCATGAAGGTGAGCCACGCCGCTACCGTAGCGGCTGGTCCGAGTACTTGTTTTGGGACCGATCCCACGGAGAGACCCGCAGCTCGGGGTCTATAAACATACACGAAGCCAATTTTCCCGGGGAATCGCTTTTTTCTTCGGAACCCGACCCGGCGGGGTCTCGTGGCCCCGGGTTCTCATTGATTTGCCTCAGGTGCGTTCTAATGGATGTTATGTGAGGAATGTAATGTGTCGATCATAACCCGGGTTACGGGGCGATGAATAAAGATGTACGGGAATAGGATACCCAAATGCCTCGTCATCAGAAAAACACTAATTATACTAATGGCAATCCTCGGGTGTTATTTTTGCTTTGGTTCACTAGTTAAGTTATATCATTTGTTAAGTTATTTGCACACATTTGTTTATTATAATTTGTTATATTCACCTGTATAATTTAATAGCTAACTCGAGTGAGTAATTTTTTTATAGCAAAATGCAAACTCACAAAAAAGCGACGCGCATTGTGGTAAAAGCGCCGCAACCCAGTGGCGTAATAGGCCTTCTGAGAGTCAGGACTGGATTTCATTTTTATCAGAGTTACTCCGTCGTAGGGATTCTAAGCGAACGTTTGTATAAGGTGAGGTCCTCTATACCGACGCCGGAAGACTGTCCCCTTTGGAATGGGGGAACAAGGGTTTTTTGGCAAGGGGCCCCCCGGGGTAAGGGGCCAAACCCCGGGTAAAAAAATAAAAAGTGCCCAGCACTCAAAGGGAGTCATCCCCAAGCCAGGGGTTTCTCTCAGTGTGCACTATGCGAGGTACGAAACAGCCCTTGGGCTTACCTCAACAGGGGGTGTCTGGCCTCCACAAAGGGTCCAGTTGATGGTCCTAACCAGTCACGGCAGGGAAGCCGAAGCCTTGTGCAACCCGTTCATCAGTCACGCATCGCACCCAACGATGTATGGCAAGGAGTTGAAAATAACGTCGAAGGGCTTTGGAAGTTCAGCCCTGGAAGTCACAACTCCACGAGGAGTATGCCTGTCATTTCTTCCCGGTAACAGGGAACCGTTAACCGAAGAGGTCCCTGGAAAAACAATCCTGGTCGGAAATAAGGTTCTCTTACGTCGACCCGAGCGACGAACTCGCTCATAGGGCCCCTTAAAAGGCCCAAGTTGGTCTGGCCCAACCCGCCAGACTAACTCAACACTGGGTTACATCAAGAAATGGAATTATGGAGGTGCCCCCAGGCATCGTCCTCCCAGTTTCGGAGGACCTTGGATCGGTCCCGAGCAAAGCTCTTAACTCAGATGGTAGATGCCCTGACTGTGGTAAGCAGTTCAGGGGCAAGAGAGGGTTGTCATTGCATTGAAGGGCCGTTCACGCGGAGTCGTACCATGCTAAGGGTAGCGCGGAGATCGCCGAGACGATCCGCGATAGGCGGAAAAACAGATGGGCAAGTGAGGAGACTGCCCTGATGGCGCACGAGGAGTTTAAACTCCTGAGGGATGGCTGTATGGATATTAACCAGGCTTTGGTTAAGTTCATGGCTGGACGGACTCTTAATTCTATAGAGTCACAGAAAGCAACGGACATACAACGATTTGGTAAGATCTTACGTGCCCATCACCGGCGGTCTCGGCGTCAAGGAGGCAGCAATTCCCCCGCGGAGAGTACCTCGTGGTGCTGGTAGAATTGCACCCAGGTCTCGCGCCCAGCCCAGGGGAGATGAGTTGGGACAGCCTCTACTGAGACCGGCAGTTCTCGGTGCTGAAGCTCGTCCCCCCAGGCCTCACTACCCGCCCCGGGAAGAGGCGAATCTGTCTCCAGCGCGAGCTGCCGAGATCGAGGTTCACAGGCCCCACCCGGGGGATGAACAAACTGAACCCTCCCCACGAGTGAAAATTAAAACCCCCCCCAGAATGCAAAAAAATTTTATAACAATAAACCTCCACCTCAAAAAGGGGGAACTCGATCAGGCCGCGGGTGCTCTCGACCCCGGATCCTAGCGTTTTCAGGGGCCGCCCGGCGACCCTTGCACGAATCATGTGGACTCCCTTTTTTCCTCCCGGAGGAAAGTTGGCGGGTCAAACAAATAGAGCCCGGTGCTCCGCGAAGCGGGAAAACAACTTACCGCCCTTAAAACCTCCGGCTTTGGTTTTACCGCGGCAAGGGTTTGGGGCTCCCATCTTTCTTCAAAAAAGGGGTTTTTTGGAAGGGAGAGGCGTTGGGGAAAACCATCATTTTGGGGTTTTGCCGACCGGGGAAATGGCCGGCCCCAAAAAACCCCCCTTCCTTTTGGGGCCTCTTGTCCGTTCACGAAAACCCGGCCGCGGCATCGGGAGGAAAACCAGACCCGCTCGGGGAAGGGGTTTTAATTAAAATTTCGGGGCCCGGCAATCTCAGTGAATCGTGGCGTCAGACAGGGTGACCCGCTGAGCCCGGTCCTTTTCAATTCGGTAATCGATTTAGCGCTCCTCATATTGATAAGGGAATTGGTGTCAGCGTCGGTAAGGAGAAACTATCCTGTCTGGCATTCGCTGATGATCTCGTATTACTAGCCAGTACGCCTAAGAGTCTACAGACGCAGTTCAATTCCATCGAACTGGCCCTGCGAAAATGTGGTCTGGAGCTGAACGTCGAGAAGTCGGCTACGATTCGACTCGATGTCCATGATAAACGACAGAAATGGGTTTTTAATCCCCTAGCCTTCCTCCGAGGGAGAGGCGGCGTAGTGCGCGCGATGAGCATTACGGAGGGGTACAAATACCTGGGTAATTCCGTGAGTGCAGGGGACACTATCGGATCGACGGTGCGTGATTTACAGCGAGGGGTTGAAGAGCTCACCAGGGCCCCCCTCAAGCCTCAGCAGAGGCTATATATTCTGCGTCTATATCACACAGTCTATATCACACAGCAGTACTGGGCTGCTTGCACAAAAAGTCGTTAACATTTCTCGATCAAATTACCCGAGCCGCTGTACGATCTTGGCTCCCTTTACCTCAGGACACACCTCTCGGCTTCTTTCACGCAGATTCCCGGGACGGAGGTCTTGCCATACCACCTCTTAGACTGACCATCCCGTTACTTAGGACTAAGCGAATGACGAGGTTGGCCGCCTCGCTGGACCCCGTGGTCCAGGCAGTCTCCCGACAGCGATTCTTCGACAGGGAGTGAAGACGCTGGTCCGCGACACTTGCGGCGTTCGGTGTGCCGAAAATTTGACGGGACAGGTGTGAAAAGAGCGAAGGCGGTAGGGCTTCACAGGTCTGCGGATGGACTCGACCTTTCAGGCAGCATTAACACGGCTACGTCAACCAATGGATGGTTTCGGGCCTTTTCGGGTACAAGCCGAACACGTCCGAGTGTCGGCTTGTGTTCTTACGTGGAGGGGGGTACCAGCTCCACGCTCAGTTCGGGAACTTAAGACGCTCGGCATCTCTAAGGCACATTGGAACCTAATGAGCCTTAAGACTCTCGAGGGTGGCGTCGAGTGTTATGCCCACTTTTGTAAGTCTACCGCTGGATTTTAGGGACTAGCATGAAGGTGAGCCACGCCGCTACCGTAGCGGCTGGTCCGAGTACTTGTTTTGGGACCGATCCCACGGAGAGACCCCGGGGGCCCCAAAAAACCTTTTTTGGGGGTTTTTTTCCGGAAACCCCCCCGGGGGGGTCGGTACGTGGCGCGCCGCCGGTCTCATTGATTCGCGTTACGCGGTGCTTTTGGCATGGTCGGTAGGGCACCGTGAGAGCGATTTTTATATGCTTGTCGTGTGTCTCATTTTTCGCACATTCGTAGTGTGAAGATCGTGGGTTCTTGTTATATTAATCATGTCGTTAATCACCAGGTCTTCTTGGTTTTTAGGAATTAAAGTGTCGATCTCCCGGGTTTACGGGGCGGGAAAAAGTGTTCCCCCTGCCTCGTTCGAAAAACACAATTAACAATGGCAATCCCCGGGTGTTTTTTTGCTTTGGTTCACAAAGAAC
>JAODUO010008951.1:0-15882 GCA_025642075.2 Ridgeia piscesae
ATTTTCCAGGTGTATGTAGCGCAGTGCAGTGAGCTCTGGCTTGCGAGGCTGATTCAGACCAATCAAACACATACAATATACATGTTTGGGAGAATTAACAGTGAAGTGAACATATTTATATTGCTAAGTAACTCCTGCACCTACAACATTTGAAAGCAGCTAAGTAGATTATATTTGTGACAGTTTGCATTTTTTCAGACTTTGACGAATGATAACATTCAGTTATAAAGTGATATATGTGGCATCCGTGTAAGTTAATATGCTGTGAGGCGATGGCCAGTTTCATTGTCTTGCCCAAATAATTCACGTTTTGAGATGGAATCCATTGTAGCTCATTAATAATAAATCAAAATTGAATTATTTAAGTTGATGGTAAATTGTTTTTACAGTATTTATAAAATAGCAAAACAACACAAATCTATACTTTCGTTGCATTAAAATATTCCTCAGTTGGAGACATGTACATTACAGTGCAAGCCTTTGTTACACAAGTTAAATACATGAGCTAAGTGTGAAAATCTTTTGTATTGAAATAAAATTATTGTTAATGTCATGCTACTGACTTGTCAGCAATCCATAGAATTGTCTGCAATACATATAATTGTCAGGAATATATAGAGTTGTATGCAATACATAGAAGTAACTTTCTACATCACAGTAATGTCACAGATCACAAATACAGTTTCCTATTAGAAGGTACAAGGATAATGTAATTACACGTGTACCATAATTTTCATCTGTTTGCAATAACTGTGTAGCAACTTTGCTGTAACATGCTTTAAAACACATGAATAAATGTACATGTATATTCTAAATTACACTGTCTACAATTAAAGAACTTTGAAAACAGATAACTTGATAATATGTATGATGGATCGCAGTATTTCAGACCTTAGAATACATTATGGTGTCTACAGGTTGATGTACATTCTCTGGAAAACTGATAGTTGAACATATATTCTCATGTTATGTCTTTTCAGAGTTTGAAGAACATCAATGCTATCTATGAACACTGTGCGAAAATTCTTGGCAAGGCAGGGGTAAGGTTGCTTGCATCGTCTTTTTGTTGACACCAACATGTAGAAAACTCTCATGTTTGTCATAGCTACTCAGAACTGTTTCACACAAAAATCACCTCATAAGCTAACCCATCATTAAACAGAATCCATTGTTAATAATGTGGAGTTTAAAAAAATGCAAAAATCACTCTATTATCGCAGTGAAAACTATTTCAAACACACACACATGCGAAAGAGTCACGGTTGTGCACAACATTTTGTGTTACCGCTTGACCATTTTGAAATGACCAATACTGACCACCAGACATGAGGTCAAATACGTTTGTATTTATATTTGAAAGATTTAAAATACTTTTTAAAATATTTGGTGTATAGGAATTAAAAGTAATTGTGTCTGCATTTGATATTTAAAAACTTTAAAAATACATTGAACATGATTACAGTGTATTAATAAATTGCAATTTAAAATTATTCTTGATTGAACTCTTAATAGTCAAGTAATTGTACTGTCCTTTGGCAGTTCTTTTTCCTCTATAGTAATATATCCTAAAAGTGAATAGTATTTGAAAAATACTTGAAATAGTTTCCAATGTATTTGCATTTAAATACATTTGCATTTAAAAGTATGTGTATCGCACAAGACTATTTGTATTGAGAGACATTTCAATGTACTTGACCCTATGTCTGCTGACCACCAGGTCCAGGGCCGCTATGTCAACGAGCTGGGTGCCCTGTGTCCAGTCCTTGAGAAGCCGGAGCAGGGGCTGGACATGCTGCAGGAGGCGGTCACTTCTCTCGAACTGACCGCTGGAGAAGACTTCTTCTTCGCCATCAACTGCGCCGGACATGAAATCTTTGACTATGTGAGTTTTGTGTTTTGTAGCCGGAGTTTAATTGGAAATTGGTAAATGGTGATTATAAAATACATAATTTCTGTTTGTAATGAATTGAATAAAAATAATTTTTCTTGGACATATTGGAATGGTCTCTACGGAATACCATAGGCAAGCTGCAGGGCTGAAATACTTGTCTGAATACATAACAGTATCATTGCAAGTAGCAGTCTAAAGATAGCAAATGTTAATCTGTTACTGAGATAAGACAAACCACAGCCCGTTGTGATGAGAACTTTTTCAGTTTTATGCTAAGAATTGTTAAAAAGTACATATTATACTCATTTTTACACAGTCATTCAGTGAGGCTTCAGAAAAACGTGGGTTCAGTGTTTTATGGATAGCTGCAAATATATACCTGGTGTATGTATTTATTTGGTAACCCTGCAACTGCACACCAGTAGTTGCCCAACAAAACCTGCATCTTTACCCCCTAAAACAGAATGTTCCTCTTCATCAAGCATGCTTGTGTTGAACAAACTAGTAATACTCTAACTAATATATATATATAAAACCTGCATCTTTACCCCCTAAAACCTCCATTTGCACCCCCTGATATCACCCTTGACTGACACCACCTACTGGAACATTTTTTATTGTAATTTATGTATTTAATTTTTATGGTATTTGCACAAAAGAGCTCCATATAATAATAATAATTATTGGTTATATGTTATATATATATATATATATATATATATATATATATATATATATAACATATAACCAATAATTATTATTATATGGAGCTCTTTTGTGCAAATACCATAAAAATTAAATACATAAATTACAATAAAAAATGTTCCAGTAGGTGGTGTCAGTCAAGGGTGATATCAGGGGGTGCAAATGGAGGTTTTAGGGGGTAAAGATGCAGGTTTTATATATATATATTAGTTAGAGTATTACTAGTTTGTTCAACACAAGCATGCTTGATGAAGAGGAACATTCTGTTTCAGGAGAAAGGTCGATACGAAGTGACCCAGGGACAGCTGAAGTCAGCCGAGGAACTGGGTGACTTCTGGATTGACATTCTACGACGGTACCCCACCGTCATCCTCATGATTGACCCCATCCGCAGAGTGGTGAGTTGTCACTAGCCTAGGTTACCCAGGCTCCGTGGGGTGGCAGCACTTTTAAGCCCCTCAACTCTGCATGGGGAAACTAATGCCCTGCATTTGTTAACCGCCAGGGCGGCCTTACCCCAGATTAGGGTAGAGACGCTGATTGGCACTCAGCGGAACTTTATGTTTCAAAGAGAAACCGGGAGGAGGTATTGTTACTGTCATGTAGTTAACTTTATTTGAGTAAATCATGTTGAAATCAAGGTATAATTTAATGATGTTTAACTTCATGTTTCTGTGATATACTTCATGTAAACAGTCTCAAAGTGACAGATTGCTCTGATTATGTTCAGTTGAGAAATGATATGAAGATGATAACTAGACACACAACAATGGTTAAGGAATTACTAAGACTCACAACTGTATGCATTGATTTCTAGATTTATATCCAACCCACAGATTAACAAAAGGCAGCAGTTTCAAGTTACGTTACAGTATTTTGTATTTTTGAAGAAAAATTTGTGCCTCTCATTTCTGTCACATACAAGTAAAACCCTACTGAAAAGCATAGCATATCAAAAAACGTCTCTGTAAAGAATACTGAATAAATATAATTGTGTTTCCAAAATACAGTGGCCGTTGTTCTCGCACAAAGGTCCAAAGATATGATTGAACGTAGAAAGTGATGATTGAACTTTGGCACCTTGGAGAGATGCACTTACAAAACTACTAAGTTAGCATAATATAATACAGATGCTCTTCCTCCTCCAGCTGGCTGCCTGTAGTTTGTCTGGTGGAGAAAGCATCCTGTCTCCAGACATGGCATCACTGGAGGACAAAGAAGCTCTGGATGAAGAGAGGCGGAAGTCAGTCTCTGACGCGGTCGACTACATCAACGATCACTTCAGTGAAGCCATTGCATCACTCGACCCTGACAAACAACGGGAGGTCGATGCGATACTCAGGTAGGTTACCTTTACAGGATGTCTTCACCAGATCCGCACTCGTGGGGAGGAACTTGTATGTTTTACCTTGTCCAAAGCTAGGTGTTGTATAAAAGTGTCACTTAAGTACTAAATCTATTTTTTACTATATGTAAATTTATTTAAAGAAACAATGTACGATTTTACCTCATTAAATTATACTTTTTGTTTATAACTTATTTATTTATTTAACTTATTTATATAAGGGTGGCTTCTCAATAGTGACCGTTACTGTCTCCTGACCATTTTTTTATTTCAATGTCATATATTAAGTCGTATATACAGTACACTATAAGTTTCCATATCATTTTATATTATTTTATCATTGTTGACGTGGATATATTGCATTATGTGTAGATATATTGTATTATATAGTATAAAATAAAATAATTCTTCTTCTTCAAATTAGTTTTCTCTGTCATACTGACTTGGTAGACACCTGTGAATGTGGCAGTAGCCACTGATTGGATGGTGTTTAGTAACACGACAACCTTGTGTCTGGCAGCGACTTCTTCGCAGTCCTCAAACAGGAGCAAGAGGACAGGGAGGCAGCCGAGAGGGAGTCACAATCTCCCACTGCCGCTGAGAGTCGGAAGGAGTCGGAAACAGGGAAAGTCAAACCAGGAGGAGCAGTCTCCCAAAGGGTTTGTGGGGTTCTTAAACGCTCACCAGTGATTTAACAAGGTTGTCATCTGGAGCTAACTAAGCTCCAGGCAGCATGTGGACAAGGAAGCCTTCGGCTTATCGAGATTCCACCTAAAAGTAATATTATTTCTTATAAAATTGTACATGAAATAGTACCATACATAAAGTTATAAATATATTTAAAAATTCTAAAAAGCTACTAAATAAAATATGTGGTTTAAAAAATACATACTGAAAATATGCCTTTGGCTTATCAAGAGTCCAACTAAAAGTAATATTATTTCTTATCAAATTTTACATGAATTTAAGAATCATACTATGAAATTATAAATGTTTAGACATTCTAAAAAAATACTAAATAAAATTTGTGGTTTTTTAAAAATAAATAAGGAAAATAAAAATTACATAAAATGTGTTCAAATAATAACAATGTTTTCAGAATAATAACTAATTAATTAAAATAAATGTATGAATAAATAATTATGGTTCTATATTAAAGTAATTTCTAAAAATAATAAATATTCAATTTAGGTGTAACCCGCCCTCCCCAGATAACTGTGAGTTATATTTTTTTAATGTATTCACACTGCTGGCAATAACACAATGCTCTCAATATATATATTATAATATATATATATATGTATATATATGTGGTTGTGGATGTCACCCATGAAGGCTGTCTCACAGGGTGGTAGTTGAGTACCCTAAGTTGACTACACTACCCCTGGCAGACATTCCTACAAGTCAGGGATGGTGATTAACTAAACTACCCCTGGCTGGCTGGTATCCTATGAAATATATAGAAGTTAACTGACACAGGTTACTTTCTCAAAGTAAATAACTCTACTCTTATTCCAAGTAATCTCATCCCATTTTAAAAGCAGACTAGCTGAGCAGTATTGTGTACTCAAATGTTTACTTCTTCTTCATGAATAGTATGGCTTAACTGTAGTAGTCAAAGCTATGCTGAAGTATAGTGGCACAATATGTTATGTAGGAAATATCAATTGCTTAAATGCATCTTTGATATACATGTAATTACATGCACACACACCACACACAAACACATGCGTGCGCACACACATACAGACATGGCTCACAGGACCCACACACAGACAGACAAACACAGATGACACACACATACATGCATCACACACACACGCACGCACGCACGCACGCACGCGCGCACGCACGCACTCACACACGCACTCACACACGCACTCACACACACACACACACTCACACACACACACACACACACACACACACTACACATTTATTGCTGTTGCAGGGGGAAAGGTGCACCGAAGGCTACAGTGGTCATTATCCCAGATGAACCGAAAGAGACGTTTATCAGTGGAATTACGGCCATTAGTGCAGTCTCACAGACCATGTGCAAGACTGGTGCTGCCACCCAGGGCATTCCTCTATACAAATACATTGCATCATTGCGACACAACAAGGTTGGTAAAGTACACGCATGTTAACAAATGTGTACCATTGCAATGTGAATGCCTATTTCTGTGGTAGGCATAATATACATTAACAAATCATTGTATGCATGTTTGAAATAAAGCATTAAATTAAAACATTTGCTGTTTATGATCCAAAACGTGGACTGCTGAAATGGAGTCAATCTTCTGAGCTCTACCAATGTTGATTGTTCTCGTGCTAATGGTGAAAAAATTGGACAAATTGAACATCAAACTTATTGTGCATAGTTTACGCTCACTTCTGCAGTAATGCAATAAAACTGGACATATTCTTCACAATTTGTGCTTGCTATCATTGTTGTGTTTTTCAAATTGCAAACAATGTTATGGATTTACTAAATAAACTACCCCATAAACCTAAGTTGGTGGGCAATACACCTTTAATGTACATAAAAACATCATACTAAATAAAAACATGGGAACAGAAACTAATTTTTGAAACTATCAAAACTGTAACTTTATGTTCTGTGGTGGGCACCAACATGGCATGAAGGAGAGGGGAGCATTCTTGCAGCATTCTAGGCACCAGTTCTTCCCTGTCTGCTTCCCAATTCTTCCCTGTCTGCTTCCCAATTCTTCCCTGTCTGCTTCCCTCAGCCACCAGAAGAGTTCCGCCTTCCCCAGTTGATGGTGACGATCCTAGCGAGTGGGAAACTGTCGCCGGGAAAGCAAAACTGCATCAAGGAGTACATGGTGATCCCTAGGGCTGACATGCCCCTCAGGGAGGTGGGTCATCTCTCTTGTTCATCAAATAAGTGTGTTCATTCAAACCATCCTTGCACACCAGGGGGACTGTGGGTGATTACTTCAGTACCAGCTGTCACTCCACTCCTGACACACCCCTTAGAAAGAATCCTTTTTTAACATCACCCAATGAAATCGCTCATGAGTGTGGTTAGCATCCGGTCATGTGTTATAATTTTGGGTGATTTCAGCCACTCGTTGCTTGTGTTATATGAAATATTTAGGGTATGAATGAGTCATATTGGGATTCCGTTGTGTATCCGTCTTCAAATTGGGGTGGATATTTGTGCTGGTACCACGGGTGATGCAGTAGTAACTGGCAAAGTCAGTTGCTATTATTTTACAGTTCGACTCCACTCATATTCACAGTTGGTGGTAAAGATTTTCCAGGTGTATGTAGCGCAGTGCAGTGAGCTCTGGCTTGCGAGGCTGATTCAGACCAATCAAACACATACAATATACATGTTTGGGAGAATTAACAGTGAAGTGAACATATTTATATTGCTAAGTAACTCCTGCACCTACAACATTTGAAAGCAGCTAAGTAGACATACGCAGACATGCGCACACATGCGCACACATGCGCACACATGCGCAGACATCAGCACAAATGCGCACACATGCGCATACATGCGCACACATGCGCAGACATGCGCACACATGCGCACACATGCGCACGCATGCGCACACATGCGCACACATGCGCACACATGCGCACTGATGCGCACATATGCGTAAACATGCGCTTATATGCGCACACAAGCGCACATGCGCTTATATTCGCAGATATGCGCATATATGCGCACAACTGCGCACACAGGCGCACAACTGCGCACACATGCGCAAACATGCGCACACATGCGGACACATGCGCACAAGCGCACACATGCTTATATTCGCACACGTGCGCACATATGCGCACAACTGCGCACATGTGCACACATGCGCAGACATCAGCACAAATGCGCACACATGCGCACATGCGCACACATGCGCAGACATGCGAACACATGCGCAGACAAGCGCACTCATCCGCACACATGCGTATACATGCGGAAACACGCGCACACATGCGGACACATGCGCACACATGCGCACACCTAGGCATACATGCGCACACATGCACACACATGCGCACACATGCGCACTGATGCGCACATATGCGCACATATGCGCATATATGCGCACACAAGCGCACACATGCGCACATATGCGCACACATACGCACATAAGCGGACACATGGGCACACATGGGCACACATGCGCACACCTACGCATACATGCGCACACATGCGAACACATGCGCACAGATGCGCACACATGCGCACACATGCGCACACATGCGCACTGATGCGCACATATGCGTAAACATGCGCATATATGCGCACACGAGCGCACACATGCGCACATATGCGCACAACTGCGCACACATGCGCACACATGCGCAGACATGCGCACACATAGGCAGACATGCGCACACATGCGCACACATGCGCACACATGCGCAGACATCAGCACAAATGCGCAAACATGTGTATACATGCGCATACATGCGGACACATGCGCACACATGCACACATGCGCACACATGCGCACACTATGCAAACATGCGCACACATGCGCACATGGCGCACATATGCGTACACATGTGCATATATGCGCACACATGCACATGCGCAGACATGCGCACACATGCCCAGACATGCGCACACCTACGCATACAAGCGCACACATGCGCACACGTGCGCACACATGCGCACACCTACGCATACATGCGCACACTTGCGAACACATGCGCACACATGCGCACACATGCGCACTGATGCGCACATATGCGTAAACATGCGCATATATGCGCACACAAGCGCACACATGCGCACATATGCGCACACATGCGGACATATGCGCACACATGCGCACATATGCGCACAACTGCGCACACATACGCAAACATACGCAGACATGCGCACACATGCGCACACATGCGCACACATGCGCACACATGCGCACACATGCGCACATATGCGCATACATGCGCAGACATGCGCACACATGCGCACACATGCGGACACATGGGCACACATGCGCACACATTCGCACACCTACACAAACATGCGCACACATGCGCACACATGCGCACACATGCGCACACATGCGCACACATGCGCACACATGCGCACACATGCGCACATATGCGCACACATGCACACATATGCGTACACATGCGCATATATGCGCACACAAACGCACACACGCACACATGCACACATGCGCATACATGCGCAGACATGCGCACATTTGCGCACACATGCGCACACCTACGCATACATGCGCACACATGCGCACACCTACGCATACAAGCGCACACATGCGCACACACGCGCACACATATTTGCACATATATGCTCACAGATATGCACAGATTCCCACATATACGCACACATGAGCACACATGCGCACACATGCACACACAAGCGCACACATGCGCACACATGCCTACACATGCGCAGACATGCGCTCACATGCGCAAACATGCACACATATGCGCACACATGCGCAGACATGCGCACACCTGCGCACACATGCGCACACATGGGAACACATTCGCACAGATGCGAACACATGCGCACACATGCGTAAACATGCCCAAACATGCGCACACTGGCGAACACATGCGCACACATGCGCACACATGCGCACACCTACGCATACATGCGGACACATGCACACACATGCGCACACATGCGCACACATGCGCAGACATGCGCACACATGCGCACACATGCGCACACATGCGCACACATGCGCACACATGCGCACACATGCGCACTGATGAGCACATATGCGTAAACATGCGCATATATGCGCACACAAGCGCACACATGCGCTTATATTCGCACACATGCGCATATATGCGCACAACTGCGCACACAGGCGCACAACTGCGCACACATGCGCACACATGCGCAGACATGCCCACACATGAGCACTCCTGCGCACACTTGCGCACACATGCGCATCCATGAGCACACATACGCACAAATGCGTATACATGCGCACACATGCGCACATATGCGCATACATGCGCAGACATGCGCACACATGCGCACACATGCGGACACATGGGCACACATGCGCACAACTGCGCACACATACGCAAACATACGCAGACATGCGCACACATGCGCACACATGCGCACACATGCGCAGACATCAGCACAAATGCGCACATATGCGCATACATGCGCACACACATGCGATTACATACACACATGCGCACACATGCGCACACATGCGCACATATGCGCACACATGCGCACATATGCGTACACATGCGCATATATGCGCACACAAACGCACACATGCGCACATATGCGAATACATGGGCACATATGCGAACACATGGGCACATATGCGCACGACTGCGCACAAATGCGCACACATGCGCAGACAGGCGCACACATACGCAGACATGCGCCCACCTGCGAACACATGCGCACACATGCGCAGACATGCGCACACATGCGCACACATGCGCATACATGCGCAGACAAGCGACCAGATGCGCACACATGCGCAAATATGCGCACACATGCGCACATATGCGGACAACTGCGCACACATGCGCACATATGCGCAGACATGCGCACACATAAGCAGACATGCGCACACATGCGCACACATGCGCACACATGCGCAGACATCAGCACAAATGCGCACACATGCGCATACATGCGCACACATGCGCAGACATGCGCACACATGCGCACACATGCGCACGCATGCGCACACATGCGCACACATGCGCACACATGCGCACTGATGCGCACATATGCGTAAACATGCGCATATATGCGCACACAAGCGCACACATGCGCTTATATTCGCAGACATGCGCATATATGCGCACAACTGCGCACACAGGCGCACAACTGCGCACACATGCGCAAACATGCGCACACATGCGGACACATGCGCACACAAGCGCACACATGCGCTTATATTCGCACACGTGCGCACATATGCGCACAACTGCGCACACATGCGCACACATGCGCAGTCATGCGCACACATACGCAGCCATGCGCACACCTGCGGACACATGGGCATACATGCGCACACATGCGCACACCTACGCATACATGCGCCCACATGCGACCACATGCGCACACATGCGCACACATGCGCACACATGCGCAATAATGCGCACATATGCGTAAACATGCGCATATATGCGCACACAACCGCTCACATGCGCACATATGCGCACACATGCGCACATATGCGCACAACTGCGCACACATGCACATACATGCGCAGACTTACGCAAACACACGCAGACATGCGCACATATGCGCACACATGCGCACACATGCGCAGACATCAGCACAAATGCGCACATATGCGCATACATGCGCAGACAAGCGCACACATGCGCACACATGCGGACACATGGGCACACATGCGCACACATGCGCACACCTTCGCAAACATGCGCACACATGCGCACACATGCGCACACATGCGCACACATGCGCACACATGCGCACACATGCGCACATATGCGCACACATGAACACATATGCGCACACATGCACACATATGCGCACACAAACGCACACATGCGCACATATGCGAACACATGCGCACATATGCGCACGACTGCGCACACATGCGCACACATGCGCAGACATGCGCACACATACGCAGACATGCGCCCACCTGCGCACACATGCGCAGACACGCGCACACATGCGCACACATGCGCACACATGCGCATACATGCGCAGACATGCGCACATTTGCGCACACATGCGCACACCTACGCATACAAGCGCACACATGCGCACACACGCGCACACATATTTGCACATATATGCTCACAGATATGCACAGATTCCCACACATACGCACACATGCGCACACATGCACACACAAGCGCACACATGCGCACACATGCCTACACATGCGCAGACATGCGCACACATGCGCACACATGCACACATATGCGCACACATGCGCAGACATGCGCACACCTGCCCACACATGGGAACACAGGCGCACAGATGCGAACACATGCGCACACATGCGTAAACATGCCCAAACATGCACACACTGGCGAACACATGCGCACACATGCGCACACATGCGCACACCTACGCATACATGCGGACACATGCACACACATGCGCACACATGTGCACACATGCGCAGACATGCGCACACATGCGCACACATACGCACGCATGCGCACACATGCGCACACATGCGCACTGATGCGCACATATGCGTAAACATGCGCTTATATGCGCACACAAGCGCATATATGCGCACAACTGCGCACACAGGCGCACAACTGCGCACACATGCGCAAACATACGCACACATGCGGACACATGCGCACACAAGCGCACACATGCGCTTATATTCGCACACGTGCGCACATATGCGCACAACTGCGCACACATGCGCACACATGCGCAGACATGCGCACACATACGCAGACATGCGCACACCTGCGGATACATGGGCATACATGCGCACACATGCGCACACCTACGCATACATGCGCACACATGCGAACACATGCGCACACATGCGCACACATACGCACACATGCGCAATAATGCGCACATATGCGTAAACATGCGCATATATGCGCACACAAGCGCTCACATGCGCACATATGCGCACACATGCGCACATATGCGCACAACTGCGCACACATGCGCACACATGCGCATACATTCGCACACATACGCAGACATGCGCACACATGCGCACACATGCGCACACATGCGCAGACATCAGCACAAATGCGCACACATGCGCATACATGCGCACACATGCGCAGACATGCGAACACATGCGCAGACAAGCGCACTCATGCGCACACATGCGTGTACATGCGGAAACACGCGCACACATGCGGACACTTGCGCACACATGCGCACACCTAGGCATACATGCGCACACATGCACACACATGCGCACACATGCGCACTGATGCGCACATATGCGCACATATGCGCATATATGCGCACACAAGCGCACACATGCGCACATATGCGCACACATACGCACATAAGCGGACACATGGGCACACATGCGCACACATGCGCACACCTACGCATACATGCGCACACATGCGAACACATGCGCACAGATGCGCACACATGCGCACACATGAGCACACATGCGCACTGATGCGCACATATGCGTAAACATGCGCATATATGCGCACACGAGCGCACACATGCGCACATATGCGCACAACTGCGCACACATGCGCACACATGCGCAGACATGCGCACACATAGGCAGACATGCGCACACATGCGCACACATGCGCACACATGCGCAGACATCAGCACAAATGCGCACACATGTGTATACATGCGCATACATGCGGACACATGCGCACACATGCGCACACATGCGCACACATGCGCACACCTACGCAAACATGCGCACACATGCGCACACATGCGCACATATGCGTACACATGCGCATATATGCGCACACATGCGCACACATGCGCAGACATGCGCACACATACCCAGACATGCGCACACCTACGCATACAAGCGCACACATGCGCACACGTGCGCACACATGCGCACACCTACGCATACATGCGCACACTTGCGAACACATGCGCACACATGCGCACACATGCGCACTGATGCGCACATATGCGTAAACATGCGCATATATGCGCACACAAGCGCACACATGCGCACATATGCGCACACATGCGGACATATGCGCACACATGCGCACATATGCGCACAACTGCGCACACATACGCAAACATACGCAGACATGCGCACACATGCGCACACATGCGCACACATGCGCACACATGCGCACACATGCGCACATATGCGCATACATGCGCAGACATGCGCACACATGCGCACACATGCGCACACATGCGCACACATGCGCACACATGCGCACACATGCGCAAACATGCGCACACATGCGCACACATGCGCACACATGCGCACACATGCGCACACATGCGCACACAGATGCGCACATATGCGCACAATGCGCACACAATGCGCACACATGCGCAACATGCCACACAACGCAACATGCGCACACTGCGCATACATGGCGCATCACATGCGCACACATGCGCACACCTACGCATACATGCGCACACATGCGCACACCTACGCATACAAGCGCACACATGCGCACACACGCGCACACATATTTGCACATATATGCTCACAGATATGCACAGATTCCCACACATACGCACACATGAGCACACATGCGCACACATGCACACACAAGCGCACACATGCGCACACATGCCTACACATGCGCAGACATGCGCTCACATGCGCAAACATGCACACATATGCGCACACATGCGCAGACATGCGCACACCTGCGCACACATGCGCACACATGGGAACACATTCGCACAGATGCGAACACATGCGCACACATGCGTAAACATGCCCAAACATGCGCACACTGGCGAACACATGCGCACACATGCGCACACATGCGCACACCTACGCATACATGCGGACACATGCACACACATGCGCACACATGCGCACACATGCGCAGACATGCGCACACATGCGCACACATGCGCACACATGCGCACACATGCGCACACATGCGCACACATGCGCACTGATGCGCACATATGCGTAAACATGCGCATATATGCGCACACAAGCGCACACATGCGCTTATATTCGCACACATGCGCATATATGCGCACAACTGCGCACACAGGCGCACAACTGCGCACACATGCGCACACATGCGCAGACATGCCCACACATGAGCACTCCTGCGCACACTTGCGCACACATGCGCATCCATGAGCACACATGCGCACAAATGCGTATACATGCGCACACATGCGCACATATGCGCATACATGCGCAGACATGCGCACACATGCGCACACATGCGGACACATGGGCACACATGCGCACAACTGCGCACACATACGCAAACATACGCAGACATGCGCACACATGCGCACACATGCGCACACATGCGCAGACATCAGCACAAATGCGCACATATGCGCATACATGCGCACACATGCGGACACATGCGCACACATGCGCACACATGCGCACACATGCGCACATATGCGCACACATGCGCACATATGCGTACACATGCGCATATATGCGCACACAAACGCACACATGCGCACATATGCGAACACATGGGCACATATGCGAACACATGGGCACATATGCGCACGACTGCGCACAATGCGCACACATGCGCAGACAGGCGCACACATACGCAGACATGCGCCCACCTGCGAACACATGCGCACACATGCGCAGACATGCGCACACATGCGCACACATGCGCATACATGCGCAGACAAGCGAACAGATGCGCACACATGCGCAAATATGCGCACACATGCGCACATATGCGGACAACTGCGCACACATGCGCACATATGCGCAGACATGCGCACACATAAGCAGACATGCGCACACATGCGCACACATGCGCACACATGCGCAGACATCAGCACAAATGCGCACACATGCGCATACATGCGCACACATGCGCACACATGCGCACACATGCGCACACATGCGCACACATGCGCACACATGCGCACACATGCGCACTGATGCGCACATATGCGTAAACATGCGCTTATATGCGCACACAAGCGCACACATGCGCTTATATTCGCACACATGCGCATATATGCGCACAACTGCGCACACAGGCGCACAACTGCGCACACATGCGCAAACATGCGCACACATGCGGACACATGCGCACACAGCGCACACATGCGCTTATATTCGCACACGTGCGCACATATGCGCACAAAATGCGCACACATGCGCACACATGCGCACACATGCGCACACATACGCATACATGCGCACACATGCGCACACATGCGCACACATGCGCACACATGCGCACACATACGCACAATCGCACACATGCGCACACATGCGCACACATGCGCACACATGCACACACAAGCGCACACATGCGCACACATGCCACA